>JADLZN010005946.1:0-92293 GCA_018155175.1 Sinocyclocheilus anophthalmus
GAAGAGAGCTGAGGTGTGGATCTAGTAAGCGGTGTCTTCATTAAACTAAGGCTATGTCTACCTTTATCTGGATACATTTGAAACAGCGTTTTCATTTTAAGACGCTCTCCGTCCACACTAGTGTTTTCAAGCGTTTCTCATCCACACTGAAAAGTCAGATAACAGTAAATTTGCTTTACTGCGCATGCATATAGCCTCAAAAAAGCTCACTGAGATGATACAGACGGAACAGAGATTATATGTTTTCATGCAATTCTTCTGGCAGAACCATTTTATTTAGGAAAATATTAAGGGTGCTCCGATTGATGGACTACCGATCACTATCGGCCGATAATAACGTTGGGATGACTGATCGGCGGTCTCTAAAAAGGCCGAACTCAAAAAAACGATCTCAAGCTGATGAAGCTGCCGTGAGAGATTTGGCACGACATGCAGCAGCACCGCCTCAGTCTCTGTCCGCAAGGTGGGGGCGGGGAAATTAATTTTAATTCGAAGGTTAGTTACTCACCTTCCATATTTCTTCATAAATAACTTATAAAGTCAGAAAACCTTGTGTGAGACGTAATTTCACAAGCCGCGTGAGTTAATCACCACTCGCTCGTGCTCTCTCTCTTTCTCTCAAAATATGCAAATGGCTTCAAATCACCACACATGTCTATAAGTGAGCTGCACAGTTGACACAGGAATAGTCACTTGCACAATCGAGGTAGTGTCACATTGTCAATAAAGTTTATAATTTGCATTTCTTTTAAATTCTTGCCAGTGTTTACCCATCAGCTCGTCCTCTTAACAGTACTCTCTATCACACTCGCAGCGCGACTCCCCCCATAATGCCTGTTCACATTGTTCCGTTTGCATTGCCTACGTTGTGCGTATTTTTTCCGTGCATCATGTTACACGAGATTCAAGTGTTCACCGTGCCCACGTTTTCGGTCCTGCACCTTGTCAGAGATTTTTTCCGCACGATTCTATTTCTGCGCTGCAATCCCAGTCAATCAAGTCCCTTTATTTATATATCCTTTTAACAATACAGGTTAATTGTTGACAAGCACTGTAACAGCGTAATAGGAAATAGTTTCCAATAATGCAAATACAATAGTACACACTCATTTTCAGTTAACAGTTCATCATTGATTCATATGCAACATCCACTTAGTTCAGGTTAAATATCTTTTGCAATCAATGTCAACGCATTCGCGGAAATTAGTTTACCCCCAACTCAGCAATCCGAGGCGACCAGGCGTCAGAACCAAAACTCCTCGGGAACAGAATGGAGAAAAACCTTGGCGAAACCAGGCTCATCGGGGGTCCAGTTCGGAAAAAAGAAAAAAAGATCCCTCTTCCCAGACACCAGCAGTCCAGACAAAAAATCAATATAAGACGTAATAAAACAGACGATGAACAATATTAACAGCAATTATTATATGATGCAATCAAACTTATAGCAAAATGTGGTAGTTCTGTATGTTGTTTCAGGGTTGGCATCATCTGAGGTCCTCTGAGGGGTTGCATCATCTCTTCTCAGGTGTTCTGGATCCAGACTGAAGCTTGTGTAAATCCTAGTTACCACGTGATGTTAATCCCGTGGCAAAAGACAGATAAACAAATACAAACATAATTAGCGTAACTGCTGTTCCAACCAAGCAAAAATGATTTGTTTAACCCAAACTAACGAATAATAATGTGCATTTGATTAGATATAACTGCAGTAAAAGATTATGACTGCAGTAAAAGATTATGAGATGCATTATTTGAATGCTTGGCCAAAGAGATGTGTCTTTAATCTAGATTTAAACAGAGAGTGTGTCTGAACCCCGAACGGTATCAGGAAGGCTATTCCAGAGTTTGGGAGCCAAATGCGAAAAAGCTCTACCTCCTTTAGTGGACTTTGATATCCTAGGTACTACCAAAAGTCCAGAATTTTTTGCGACCTTAGGGAGCGTGATGGGATTGTAGCGTGGTAGAAGACTAGTTATGTATGCAGGAGCTAACCCATTAAGGGCTTTGTAGGTGAGTAATAATATTTTGTAACTGATATGTAACTTAATATGTAGCCAGTGCAGAGACTGTAGAATTGAGGTAATATATCATATTTTCTTGACCTGGTAAGGACTCTAGCCGCTGCATTTTGGACTACCTGTAGCTTGTTTATTGAAGATGCAGGACAACCACCTAGCAGTGCATTACAATAGTCCAGTCTAGAGGTCATGAATGCATGAACTAGCTTTTCTGCATCAGAAACAGGTAACATGTTTTGTAGCTTGGCTATGTTTCTAAGATGGAAGAATGCCGTTTTTGTAACATGGGAAATATGATTTTCAAAAGACAAGTTGCTATCTAATAAAGTGTTGAATTAAAGTAACAGTGCATTGTTTGCAGCAAATATGAACATGTATTGACACACGAAAATGTAGTAATTACACCATAAATGCATATTATTAAAGTCTACTGTCACTGTGTTTCACAGTCGTGTTTTCACAGTCGTGTATGTGTTATATAGCTTTTTGGCTAGATTTAAAGGGAAAGAGCACTTTTAGATAAAGAAGGCAATAATAGATGGCACTCGTGGAGGTGGGAAAACAAAGTTCTTTATGAACCGCAGGATTGCTTGTAATAAATATTTAAATGCAAAAGAAAAGGCATTAGAGTTGACTAGGGCTGGGTATCGAGTTCGATACTTTTTAGACACCGACCGAATTGCCTCGATACCATCGAGTATCGGAAAAACGTCTCGTCGTTCGGTACCAAATTTCGATACCTAAGGGGTTAATCTCATCAGCGTCAGTGAGCCAATAAAGGCCCGGGTATACTTCACTTTCCGCGTTCCGTTCCGTCTCACGCTCAGCCGTGTCCGCACAGCTTTCAAAGTATACTCAACCGCGGATAAGTGCAGACGGACGAGCTCGACACAGGCGCAGTTTGACTTGCGCTCTGTCTCAACTTTCACCTCGCACATGCGCTGTTGTACACGGACCGTCCGCGCGGTCTCAAAAAATTGCCTGCACACAGTCGAGGTGCGCGACTGTCGAAGTATACTTTGGCCTTAAGCCTGCAGCACTAGCCGGTGTGTTCGACTAGAAGAGGTGCGGCGCAGATCGATCAGTGTTTGACATCCGCGAGAGCAATTCGAAAGCGCGCGGAGCAGTCTGCTCTCTTTAGCCCTCGTGGTCCTGTAATACACCGATCGGTCTGCACAGTCAGTCCGCGTCAAGCCAAACACACCTACTAGTTTACACCGGTTACACTCAGAGATGTGGTGCACGTGAGGCTGTAGTGCTAATGCGTCCCAGCCCCCTTAGATGCAAGGCTAAGTTACGTTTACACTGGTGCGTTTGTTTTAAAATGAAAATGTTCCTTGTCATACTGGCATTTCCACTGCGTTTCAAGCCGGCTTTCCAATACCTCCGACAAACGACAAGTGACAGACTGGTCATTCATTTCCAATGGAGAGTAGCACGGGAGTTTCAATCATATGCAGATGTCCGTTCATACTACATGACCGAAAGCGCGTGTTATGTGGCCATTCATGCAAACTGTAGCATCATGCTACATAAGACAATAAATAAGATTTATATTCCGCTTTTACTCAACTCACTTTAAACCACCATTGAGTTTTTGCAATAACTTCCGATTGCCGTCTAATGTGTGTTTTGGCCATGTAATGTTGCTGAAATTTAATGTTATTACTTCTGAGTCAGAGCAGCGATCATGGAAGAGAGAACACCGGCAGACAGCGCTGGAAGCAGCTAATGCTCATCAGGTTGTGTAAATCAGTGGAAAATGAATAGAAATGATATTTCTGTCTGAGCTATGTGTTTTAAAACGAACACTAACTAGTGTATATGTAGGCTAACAGATGTGTAAACTGAAGACCATTTGAGCTTTATTAAAACAATTTGCACCAATTTATTGTGTTGGTTACACTTTGTTCCTTTGTGCAGTGGCTCAGGAGATGAGTCTATGAGATTGTATAAACATCAACAAGCTGAAAAATGAAACCAAAGTTGTTGTTTTTTTAGATAATGTAATCTTGTTAAAATTGATTTCATAAAATTGGTATCGGAAAAAAGTATCGTTCAGGAACCGGTATCGAAGTCAAGGTATCGATATCGAAAAATTTTGAACGATACCCGGCCCTAACTGACTGTTTCTGTCAGTGGTAAGTTTGTGATAACGTAAGAAAAAGTAGTTTAAATGTTTTGCCACTTGCTTGAGCAACTTAATATATAAATCTAGAAGTAAATGCAAAAGTAAAAAGCATTGAATGATGTGTTGCTTATATTTATTGTGTTTAAACATGTCTCTGAAAGATTGTATTACTGTACTGTGTAATAAAATAATTGCAATGCTGAAAAAGCATTTTCAGTGACAATGTTTGGATTTGAAATCAAACTAATGTATAAATGTTGTGTTTGTGGTAAACACGGATCAGTAGCGGACTCCTGTGTGAAAGCTGCTTCTCCTCTCACAAGAGACACCTAAGAGGGGAATTCACCACATTTTCAAAATTGAAATTTAGGCCCTGAATAAATGTCTAAAAATCCTGATTGGAGTATCATTATAAATAGTTATAAATGATAAAAAGAAGGCTTTAAAAAGAGCGGTGATCGGTATCGGCAGATACTGCTTTCTGTGATCGGTGATCGGCCTCAAAAATCCTGATCGGAGCACCCCTAGAAAATATCTCTCCATTCACTGACCACACTCACGATTGTATGTCTGACCTAAAACGCAACTGCCCTCATGCTTTTCCGCAAAAAGCAATCGCGAGTAAATTTTCTGTCATCTTTGCAGGACTGTGATATGAAGAGTGTGCAAAGTAACACATCTGTGGCAATAGTGTGAAAGTGAATAGCACATAACAGGACAATACCGGTATAAACATAGAAAGAGAAAACGCATAAAGGAGAAATAAGGACAAATCACATGAAACTTTTACCTCTATTTAGGAGAACTCTTAGTGGTGAGATGAAATGTTTTGTGAATACGGGCCCTGGTGTATCCAGGCCCTATGACTACAAGTGCCAAATAATTCTAGATGCCTAATTTTCTGAATTGTTCTTATTTTCCATCAAACTAATTTTCAAATTTACACACGATGTCACAAAGCGCAATAGGATAATAAAAATGCAAGTTCACTCTCTGACAGCAGGTGGCGCTTTTGGACAAGCAGAAATTCAGTGGTTCTTCACATGAAAATGACTAAGTTCTGACTAGTATTTCCACTGTCGACTAGCAGCAGTTCCGTTTAATCGATTAATCGACTAGTCTCACACATTCCTGAAATTTAAAGAAGGACTCTGTCCCTGTGGTCATGGCATGAAAATTGGAGGACACAAAAGAAAAAGATACACTTGATTAGAGATGCACCGATTGACTGACCAGTGATCGTAATCGGACGATTTTTAGCATGAGTGGCGCGGATCGGTGACTGGCCGGTCAGTCTCACGTCTTGCAGATTCCGAGCTGATCCTTTTATTGCCAGTGGCGTCACATTCACAGTATGCTTGCCACTATAGATGGTGCTGTCGGTGACGCGGTGGGCAAGTGACGTAACCGGTGTTGTGGCTTAAAACCGGTTACGTCACTTGCCCACCGCGGCACCGACCCCCACCGTGGTTTGATTTTTTTTTTTTAAAGTAATAAAAATAATTTAGTTCAGTAAAAGAACAGACACTACAATTAAAACTGAACGCGGCTGCTCAGTGTAGCGTGCCGAACGACAGTCGCATCAAAAATCAGATTTCATTTATCCAGTGAGGAGACAGACAGGACAGGGACAAAAGGAATACCGCGTCTGAGGGAACACAGTGACAAAGACATGGTCACTGTCCCAATATAGTGGTTGCGAAAACGACGAGCAAAGCGCCTCCTTTTCTGGAAAAAGTATCTATTGGATTTTGAAAGCCTGTTAACTTCATATTACGCAGATTGTACATAAAGCCCTCTTATTATGTCGTGGAAAACATAAGTTTGCTTATAATATCTTCCAGTTATTCGTATACTAGTAACTACACATTTGTTTCAACTAACTTTCAACTGTAGTAAGAATTTATTGGTTATTTTATGTAAGGCATAGCATGGTGTAATTTGGCAATAAACTACCAAATATCATTCGCCTATAGCCTCAAGTGTTCTAATAGTGTTATATACGAGGGAAGGAGCCGTAAAGTGTCGTTTGTTCCTTTCATTCCAGTCCACAATTGACGCCGACTCGGCTGCTAACTCAAACGGGGAAGTGACAGAAAGGTCGCACGGGGCTGATTAAGCGAGTGAAAACAAGGAAAGGAGTAAGATAAGAGGAAGGCCCCCCCGCGGGAGTACCGTTGGAGCACAACGGATGGTAACCTTGGAAAAAAAATTCCGCACCATCACACCAGTGACGGTTCACCACACTCAAGCTGAGTAACGAAAAACGATGTATCGGTCACAGTAGAAGTGACATACTTATGGGGATAAGGCGTTCCTGGAGGCGATACTGGGCATCGTGTCACTCGTCTGCCACCAGTTAATTTGTACCACGTGTAAAAATGATGTGAGACCAAGTGGGGTGTTCTTCTAAAAAATTAAAAGAACCTCGGGGAATAATCGGCCTCAGTGAGAACACACGGGTTTACCTGATATAAAGACCTAATCCCCAAAACAGAGCTAGGATGAGAGGAGATAATGCCAAGTAAATAGGCGAAACTAGCTCGAGGGGGCTACTTAGCTTTGGCAACCTGCAACCCTGTGCTCCCGCGCGTCAAAAAAATGCGCTCCACGATGATACACGGCGGCGGGGTCAAACGAGTATTCTGAAAACCACGGCGAGATAAAAAGGAGTAGTTTGCAGTTTAGCTATCTCCACTTCAATAGTCTATTCTCAGAAAAGTGTGATTCTTTAACTGTTCATTTACGACACACAGAGACCGAGAGAGAGGCTGTGTCACGAAAATTATGAATTCACCGGTTGGCTTGCCGTGCCTTTCTCTATTACATAAGCTGTGGCTTTTAATTCTTTGAAACATGCATGCACCAGCTCCTTGTGAAAGATAAATGTAGCTCTTGAGCGATTAAGCTATTTAGTTGATAAAACTGTGGGGCAGTGCTAAAAAGTTTGTTCTTGAATGTCTGAGTTCGGCCGCAGTGTGATCTGTGTGTGTGACTGCACTTATTATCAAACTGCTTCTGTTTCACACAAAGGCTGGCACAGACGTGCATGTTCGGCTAGAATCGCCCTGAACTCGTGCATCTTCGGAAGCGGAGCTACACGGAAACGTAAAAAAAATGTTGTGCACACCGCCACGCGAAACAATGTCGCGCGCACCTAAGCGAACTTGCGGACGCGTCTAGTATAAATCAGCCTTGAGCGTGTGGTGGCGTTCAGAGAAACAGTGAAGACAGTGTGTTAGTGTTGTTTTCTAACTATCTTGCTAATGTTTTTGTTGGTGTATTGTAAGGAGTGTGTTAATGTGTTTGTTTCTTCTCCTTTAGCTGCTACCTCTGTGTGTTAAATAGTTAAAGGGGTGTATTGTGTAAACATATGAAGAGAAATAGCAGGGCAATAGTATATAGTTAGTTGAGAAGCCGTTACTTTGATTAGTTGTAGACGAAAAACAAAGCAAAGGCAATCAGAATATTTGGATCCCGGTTCCACGGGGGAAACGAAAACGGTAAAAACTATGCAGAACCGAGATTGGGAGCTTGAGGGTAAGTCACAGAAAGAAGAGAGATCCCGGCTAATTATCAAAAAAGAAGACAGTTCTGCCCTACGAGGTCGGGTGGTCCCGGGACACCACAAAATGAGATGCACTGCGGAGTTACCGGGGAACAGGTGTGGTCCATTAAACACTAACGTATTGGGTCGAAGCAGAGCACTAAGGGCCAGGGAAGGGGTGAAAAAGACATAAGCACATTAAAGGCCGGCATTGGTGAGGCGGAGCGATCTGGCCCGGAGCGAGACTAGCCGGGCACGGGCGGAGACACAGGGTCGCGTCGTAGCGCACCCAGCTCTAGGCTGGGCCGTGTAAGCACAAAAGAGAAAAAGTGCAGTATAGAGAGGTGCAAATTGTGAATTAGTATGTAGGGAAGCGGCCAACAATAGCTAGGTGAGGAGGTAGATGGCTCTAAACGGTGCCACAGCCGAAGTAACGTTAGGGGTAGGGCACACGGACAACAAAGGAGAATCCGCAAGAAGGATAGAGCAGACCGTGTAAAAGCAATGAAAATGACCAAAAGAGTATTGGTGTGACTAGTATGGGGCCCAGGAAGGGCCAGGAGGGGGGCGCCCCAGACAAACAACAGGACTGGGGCAATGACACTGGGATGGGAGCACAAGAGGAGGCAAGAAACAAACGGGAAAGGAGAGACTGAGGGGAAGGACTCAATCTTGCGTGGGTGCGCCAGGGGGTGCGGAACAGATGAGGGGCCGCAAAGCCACACAAACGGGGCCATACAACACACGAGGTGGGGGGGTGTGGTCCTGGGGTAATAGCCACGTGGGGGAACGAAGCGAGGGAGGCAAGGGAGCAGCCCCAGGCAGAAGGACGAGGCCCACGGGCCCCGCGACGAAGAAGCCGCCGGGGAATGAACGGGGAAGGAAGGAGAAGACTCCTCAGGAAAACGACAGGTGCGCCACGACGGGTGGTTAGTCAGTTAAAGATCATGCCGTGTGTTCAACGTACAAGGGGGAAACGGTGGGGCCCCCGGCCGGTGGGGGGTGTAATTGTGCCAGTTGCACACGTACAGATTCAATCATCCAACAAAGTGTAGTAGTTACACAAAGAACTGAGTAAATACAAAACTGCAGGTTTGACAATTATGATTAATTATTAGGACAAAACTTTCCCAAACCGCCGGGCAACTACGTGAAACATAAATGGCCCCCATAAATCTAATAACTTGTGTGTCCACACTTGTGCAGCAACAAGCTTCAATCAAGCTCACACAGGAATTTTGGCCCATTCTTCTTTGCAGAATTGTTTTCATTCCGCCACATTGGAGGGTTTTTGAGCATGAATTGACTGTTTAAGGTCATGCCACAGCATCTAAATCGGATTTAAGTCTGGACTTTGACTTAGCCACTCCAAAACCTTCTTTTTGTTTTTCTTGAGCCATTCAGAGTTGGACTTGCTGTTGTGTTTGGGATCATTGTCCTGCTGCATAAACCCAGTGCGCTTGAGCGGACATTCTCCTTCAGGATTTTCTGATAGAGTGCAGAATTCATGGTTCCGTCAGTTATGGCAAGTCGTCCAGGTCCTGAAGCTGCTAAGCAGCCCCATATCATCACACTACCACCACCATGTTTGACTGTTGCTATGATTTTTTTTTTATGAAATGCTGTGTTGGTTTTACGCCAGATTTAATGGGACACACACCTTCCAAAAAGTTTTTGTCTCATCAGTCCACAGAATATTTTCCCAAATTTCTTGGGGATAATCAAGATATTTTTGTCAAATGAGAGACGAGCCTTTGTGTTCTTTTGGTCAGCAGTGGCTTTTTCCTTGTAACTCTCCCATGGATGCCATTTTTGCCCAATCTCTTTCTTATTGTTGAATCAAGAACACTGACCTTAATTGAGGCAAGTAAAGCCTGCAGTTCTTTAGATGTTGTTCTATGTTCTTTTATGACCTCTTGGATGAGCCGTCGTTGTGCTCTTGGAGGGATGTTTGTGGTTAGTCGGCCACGTGCCTGGAAATGGTTCACATGGTTTTTAAAGTTTTCCTCCTTTGTGGAGTAATGGCTCTAACCTTGGGTCGCGGGGGGTTGAGGGTCCAAATCCTGGGTGTGAAATGCTTTAATAATCCGTTCCAGACTGATTCATGTCGCTTATTTTGTTTCTCACTGGTCTGAATTTTTTAGGGATCGTGCGGAGGTGATGTGTGTGTAGAGTTTTTCTCGGTTAGGAACGTGGCATCAAAATAGAACTACACACTGTTTGTGGCAGACAGGGTCTAGGTAGGTGAGTGTCGTGCTTCAACAGGTCTGGGCACGGGGGTTCCAATTCAGTCATGGTGGGTGTGGTGGGGCGGGTTGAAGATTTACGTCAGCTTTCGTATGGGAAGGCTAATGTGGTGGGTCGTGAGGTCACAATGTTCTGTCATCTTGGTAGCAGAGGAGGCAAGTATTACGCAATATTTGTTAGAACTGTCGGGCCAGGTAGTTTGGACAGCTGGTGTGGTTTTGACCACTTAATACTTACAAAAATTACAGTTAAAAACGGGCATTGTTGGGTAGGTACTTCAGCTATACTGGGGCGTAAAATAGTGAAGATGGTGGGGAATTATCGGGGTGAAAAATCCGCGTTACCAGTGTGACAAATAGCAAAAAAATAAACAAACACAGAAAGTCAAGGTGAAGAAACAGAAAAGAAACTAGGACAAAATACCGTTGGTTATCACGGCAAGCGGTAGATTGTGGGGTAAAAAGCTTATAAAATAAACGGTTGCGAGGTGGTAAGTGGGCAGGGAGGCACCGGAGAAAGAATGGAGCTTAAATCAAACTGTACTTAATGTAAATGCGTCTATCCTGAATTGTAGATAGTCGCTAAAACAGGAGCCCAACACATCCAGTCGATAAGGATTAGATATCACAACGAAAAAGAAAAGCGAAGGGTTTGTTGTTTTGGTGGTTTGTTAAATAAGCAGTGGAGAGCTATAGCGATAAATGTGTAATAAAAATAAAAAAAGGATAAAAAAACAAGATTAAGATAACACCGTTGCGATACATTAAATAGAATGTAAAGTGTTATAGGTGGAGAATAGGGATCTGTGTTGTTTACATACAGCCTCGGGTATTTATACACTGGTTAAACCACAAAAAATAATGGTGTTCCTTTTTGATACCCGTCAAAAACCAAGTACACATAGGTTATTTGGAAACTTGAAGTAATATAACAATGAAAGGAACAATCTGTAAGCGTATGTGCCAATGGGGTGAAGAAGTGGGGTAAGAATGTCTCTTGTTAGGGTGGAGAGAACAATGGGGGGGTTGCCACTGAAAGTGCATCAAGTTATTGTTTTGACTAGGGTGAGCGTGGACAAGAAATACCAGAGCTGGGGAAACAAAGGCAAAGGATTGACCGGGGGCACACAAGTCCCAGACATTCACACGCCAAAAAAAAGCGGAGCGATTCGACACAAACAGAATTGAAACAATCGTATGCATGGGCACTAAAAATGGAGGCCATGCTTGGCAAACGAAGCTGAAACAATAAGAAATGTAAGCAGGCAGCCGTCAAGCTAAACAACAGAGCGTGCAAATTAAGAGCCAGGCCGGACGGCTCGGGATGCCCGGGCAGCAGAGAGTATTCCCTGGAGACGTCGGTGCGGCAGCACCGGCGTGATGTCATCCCTAAGAAGGCGCGGAGCCGTCCAACGGGTCCTACGTGCCGCACGGTGATTCCTGCACTGGGATGGCCACCCATGATGAGGCCTGCCAGATATCAGGGATACCAATGCTCAGACACAACGCCTTAAGTTGTGATGAAGCTCTACAGTAATTTTAAATTTATCGAAGTGCTACCTTTATGGTAAGGTTTAGGATTAAGGATGGGTTTGGAACCTACAATTACAAGACAATAAGCAGTGGGTTTATTCGCCGGCTCAAATTAACGCAGGGAAGTGATGGAAAGTACCACGGCATGGGTTGAGCAGGTCACAGGGGAAGAGGCAAAAACAGATTCAAGTAGGACATTAAAAAAAAAGTGTTCCTACGGGCACCTTTTCAGGGAGGGGGGGGGGAGGGGCAGTAATTAGTGGCAAGACGGGTGTGGGTATAAATGCATTCATGCTTCCTCTGAGCTCCATTAAACAGTCTATGTAAATGCATTTAAATGCCACTTCAGATGCAACTTCTGGATTTATTGACTAAATGTAAGAATTGGACATGAAAGATGATGCAAACATTTAGTAAGTTTAGGAAAAAATTACATTTACAAACGGAAAAATGTGCTTAACCAGCATTTAATAAATTATGAAGCAGGATAATAAAGCACTGGCAGAATGCTTTTTGTTTGCAGAGTTGTCTGTAGTTGTTTTTTACTGGAAGGATGTTGTGTGTACAGGACACTGTTTAATGCATTCTCTGTTTCATACAGGTGGTCACTTCATACTGTCCAGCCAACAATGAGCCCATTGCCCGAGTGCGCCAGGTAAGCCAAACTGCTTTAGTTCATAAAACAAAATAAATGAATAAACGCACATTAAAAGACGTGACTCTTTCCCTGAATGAATTTTGTCTTCAAACAGGCGACCATGGCGGAATATGAGGAAACTGTACAGAAAGCACAAGACGCGTGGAAAGTGTGGGCAGATGTAAGCTTTCATATGGTCAAGTACTGAGAAAACATGGGGAACATCAGCTACAACTGACACAAATGATCAGTTCATTACTGGATTCTCATATTTCATTTGTAACTTCTCAATCCAGTTTATGTACCCATTCAACTTCTGATTAACTGGTGAGGGAGAAAGGTAAAACAAAGCCTTTAAAGTATAGCAAAAAATTGTATGCAGTTTAGCATGGTCAATAGTTTGACATGATGCTGACCAAGTTTGACCATATTTCATGAATTTAATAACGTTAAGAGCCTAAATGACTGTGTTTGGCTTTCGATACGATCGAGCATTTACATACATTCTTGATCATATTAGAACAGGAATAATCCACCCCTTTCAATCCCATCGAAATTTCATTCAGATCGAGCTCAATCGGATCGATTAGAGGTGTTTACATGAAGGCTTTTCAGTCCGATTACTAACAGATTATTTGGGTGCATGTAAACGTAGCCCAAAAAAAAAAAGAGCCAACCCTGCTTAAGATATCCAGAATCTTTTCGCAATTTTACAGCAGCCCTTTACATCTGTGTTTTTGACATCGATTCTGACTTTGAGATTCTGGTCAATAAAAGAGATTTTCAAAGCAACCAGCTAAACCTGACTCCCCGTACTTGAATCAGCCTCCTTCAGCAAATTAAAGCCTGTCTCTCAGCTTCCAGGCCTGGGACCTATGCTCTGGCTCATGTACTGTGTCTTACTCCTCCCCTGATTTCAGATAAGCTTGATAAGAGAACGTGAGTACCCAGAAGTGGAGTTTGAATCACTGGGCCCAATAACTCGTTTTCAGTGCTTGGACCCAATTCAATAATCTGTCGGAAAACAATAACCATAATTCCTTCTGAACCAAGGCTTGAAATTGCGACCATTTTTGGTCGCATATGCTCCCGAAATTTAATGTGTGCGATGTCAAAATATATTTGGGAGCATTTGTGTGAGTGCATATAATTTTTGTCGTGCGACCTGTTTTCATATCTCTAAAAACGATCAGAGTATGTACCTTCTGAGTGCTGATACGGTCTGCCATTCTATCAAACTTTACATAACCAATTAAACTTCATCTTTGCATCTTTTACTTTAATGCAGATTTTAGATTTGTTAATATTAGCTGTCAATCACTCAGTCACTGCTTCAGTAGGACCATCTCCACTGCTTTCCGCTGTCAGGTGACAGGCTAACTACCACGGGGAATGTAAAGGGCTGAAGAAGAGAGAAAATAAAAAAAGAAACACTGACTGATTTCTTTTGTGAACCACCTAAAGTAAAAAATAATGGTGCTGGTGATAGCGATCATTTGGTGAATGTTGATCCACCAGCCGAATAGAAGGCTTACAGTTTTCGGAGAGAGTGGTTGAAAGCCTTCTAGTGGTTCTGCTATGAAAATGGTTCTATGCACTGCATTCACTGTAAAGCCTGTGGGACGGAGTTTGCCGGTAACCACGTTCGCCACTAAATATACACATTTCGTAGTTGTTTTACGATGTGCGGTTTGACATTATCGAGTATATTGCAAAATCCAAACAAAACGTGAACGCATACATGACGTAATGAAGTTTAGTAGGTTAGACTAGTGCGCGTGCGCATTTAGAGTGCGTTCTTTCGCTGCATGATTCAGTCTATTAAAATGCATCACAAAATTCAAGATATGGGGGCTTTATATCATTTCATATAGTTAATATCACAAGAAGAGTGCCGTTTTTTTCCTCCAAAAATCAGCATGATTACAAATGTGATATTGATTTTACACAACTGTTCAATAAACAAGAAGTTAATATTAAGAGACTTACGTTTTAGACACCACATTGCCTGATTTTGCTCTATTTCGCCAACAAAAATAATTCCAAACTAAGCCACAGCACTGTGTTGCGTCTCTGAGCAACATGACGGTGTCTCGTTCCTGAATTAATCAACCGTTTAAATGATTCGGTTCAATCGCAATGATTCACTTATTAACAGTGACTTGCTGCCATTTGCTGGCGGTTTTAATTTCACATTTAAATTTTTTTAAATAATTTCAGATATCAGTTTTCAACGTTTTATGTTTACAATATTAATATATTATTTATGCATGTGTAACTGCAGGCTGAATGTATTCATGTCCTGCATTAATCAGTGTAAATACATCTCAATGCCACTTGAGATGAAGCGTCTGTGTTTCCTCTGCATTGCAAATATACATTTTGTTGATACTTTCATTTGCTTGATAACAGCTCAAATGTCTTATTATAATTGACTGATAAAATATAAGTTTTTGACTCAAATGATAATGCACACTTATAGAAAAATGGCATTATAAAGGTAAAATGCCCATAAAATAAAAATCAGTTTAAAGTTATTGGAAAAGATAAATTTCTATCACTGCTGTGAACTGACCCACACACAGAATATAAAGAATATAAAAAAATTAATGAGTCAGCTGTCCACGGTAGTCCTTAAAATACCAGCACAAAAACACTGTGTTAAAATGCCCAGAACATTAGTCGATAAATTTTGGTCAATATCGCACACCCCTAGCCACCCCTAACCTGTTCCGGGCTATTGGCAGAGCTGAATGTAAAGTTAACACCCGCTTTTAAACAACCGAAGTTTTAACACATCCTAACCCTCACCAAGAAGGCTCTCTCTCTGTGTTTTAACCAAACTCGATTAACTTTAAATTGTTTGCAAAAGGAATCTGTAGTGTTCTTTTCATTTTTCGCTCTACTTCGCCCTTCTTTTTCCCTCCGCCGTAGTTAAGTGGAAAGCGTGACTGAGTTGATGACATCAATATAAACCAATCTAAAAATCTGCATTAAAGTAAAGAATGTAAGGACAAAATCTGTTAATATACAGTGGGTACGGAAAGTATTCAGACCCCCTTAAATTTTTCACTCTTTGTTGTATTGCAGCCATTTGCTAAAATCATTTAATTTATTTATTTTTTTTTCCCCAATGTACACACAGCACCCCATATTGACAGAAAAACACAGAATGTTGACATTTTTGCAGATTTATTAAAAAAGGAAAACTGAAATATCACATTGTCCTAAGTATTCAGACCCTTTGCTGTGACACTCATATATTTAACTCAGGTGCTTTTCATTTCTTCTGATCATCCTTGAGATGGTTCTACAGCTTCATTTGAGTCGAGCTGTGTTTGATTATACTGATTGGACTTGATTAGGAAAGCCACAGAGGTAAAGAAGAACCCAAAGATCACTGTGGCTGAGCTCCAGAGATTCAGTCGGGAGATGGGAGAAAGTTGTAAAGTCAACCATCACTGCAGCCCTCCACCATTCGGGCCTTTATGGCAGAGTGGCCCGACGGAAAACTCTCCTCAGTGCAAGACACATGAAAAACCGCATGGAGTTTGCTAAAAAACACCAGAATGACTCCAAGATGGTGAGAAATAAGATTCTCTGTTCTGATGAGACCAAGATAGAACTTTTTGGCTTTTTGTGTGGAGAAAACCAGGCACTGCTCGTCACCTGTCCAATACAGTCCCACCAGTGAAGCATGGTGGTGGCAGCATCATCCTGTGGGGGTGTTTTTCAGCTGCAGGGACATGACGACTGGTTGCAATCGAGGGAAAGATGAATGCGGTCATGTACAGGGATATCCTGGACGAAAACCGTCTCCAGAGTGCTCAGGACCTCATACTGGGCCGAAGTTTTACCTTCCAACAAGACAATGACCCTAAGCACACAGCCAAAATAACAAAGGAGTGGCTACGAGACAACTCTGTGAATGTCCTTGAAATGTCCGGGCGAGCCAGAGCCCTGACTTAAACCCAATTGAGCATCTCTGAGAGACCTAAAAATGGCTGTCCACCAACGTTTACCATCCAACCTGACAGAACTGGAGAGGATCTGCAAGGAGGAATGGCAGAGGATCCCCAAATCCAGGTGTGAAAAACTTGTTGCATCTTTCCCAAAAAGACTCATGGCTGTATTAGATCAAAAGGGTGCTTCTACTAAATACTGAGCAAAGGGTCTGAATACTTAGGACCATGTGATATTTCAGTTTTTCTTTTTTAATAAATCTGCAAAAATGTCAACAATTCTGTTTTTTTCTGTTAATATGGGGTGCTGTGTGTGCATTGAGGAAAAAAATTAACTTAAATGATTTTAGCAAATGGCTGCAATATAACAAAGAGTGAAAAATTTAAGGGGGTCTGAATACTTTCCGTACCCACTGTATAACTTGTAGTTGTGGTGCTCATTAATTTTTGGTGAGTGCTCCTAAATTTTTGAAGTTGGGAGCACCAGTGCTACAAAGTAAAAAAGTTAATTTCGAGCCCTGTGCTGAACACTTCTTCACACGTCACTCAGGTTCCTGCTCCAAAGAGAGGTGAAGTCGTCCGGCAGATCGGAGACGCTTTAAGAGGGAAGATCAAAGCTCTCGGCAGCTTGGTAAGATTGCGTTGAGACAGCTGTAAAGCGTCAGGCGTGAGCGGCGTGACAGCGGTGTGCTGTGTGCAGGTGTCTCTGGAGATGGGCAAGATCTATGTGGAGGGTGTTGGTGAGGTGCAGGAGTATGTGGATGTGTGTGACTATGCTGTGGGACTGTCCCGTATGATCGGCGGACCCATTTTACCCTCTGAAAGTGAGTTCCGGTTACGCGTCTAATATGTGCTGTGGTGCTATTGAGATGAATACAGACACTGAGTGTTGTTTCTGTGTGGTTTAAGGGCCGGGTCACGCACTCATCGAGCAGTGGAATCCTGTGGGTTTGGTAGGAATCATCACTGCCTTTAACTTCCCCGTGGCTGTATACGGCTGGAACAACGCCATCGCTCTCATCTGCGGCAACGTCTGTCTGTGGTTAGATCTCAGTTATCTCGGTGCAGGAGAGTTGGTTACAGCACTCAGTGTGCACTTGATGACTTATATTTCTTTGCTTTGCAGGAAAGGAGCGCCAACGACACCCCTCACGAGCGTCGCTGTTACCAGAGAAGGGTGACGATATGGGGGGTTTTCTGCCATCGACACTGGTATCTGACATATATTCCACGATGTATGTTGTGTAAGCGGGCTTATCATATAAGAAAGGCGAAGAACATGTGTATGGGGGAACATGAAGGAATAATAGTGGTAATGTTGATTTATTTTTGGTAGTATGTTATGGTTTATGGATTGATTGGATTGTGTAAAGTCAACCTTGCATAGAATGCAGGCAGAACTGAATGCACTGGCTGAACTGCATCGCAGCCATGCATAATGTTATGCATGAACTAAATTAAATTATATACAGAATGCATTCAAAGAATGTTGCTTTGTGGGAGGGGGGGGGGGGTACTCACTATGCTGTCAGTCCCCTTTCAGTTCAGGTTCCTGTCCCCTTACAAGTCACATTCTCTCCATGCTCAAAACTCTGTCATTCTGAACTGTTAGGGATGTGGGCGGCGATATGGCAATAAAAGAGAGGTATCATATCACAATTTTTTTAGAAATATCACGATTTTATCATGATTCTTTGTCATGTTGGTTTTATTATTTTGCAAGTTGTCTGAGCATTACAGCCAAACATTCATTTACCGTCTTATAAAACCAGCCTACTAAATAGCAGTAGCAAATTACAAAAGAAGGGCGATATTTAGGGAGGGACCACGAGTGCGAATAAATAAAAATCGTTGTCCCGTTATTTAGGCTTTTGTACTTAAAAAATACGAACAACGGATACCTTACAAACACATATATACAAATAAAATAAACAGTGCGTCAGTTTCAGGTACAATAGGTTATTTAAGTAAGCTTCAAGAACTCAATCAACAAAAACACAAAAAAAAATGATAAAATTAGTAACGACTATAGTATACTCGTCCGATTACAAAATAAAAACAAGCTGGGGTATTGTGATTAAGTTGTTCAAGATCAAGAGTAGTGCTGATTTTTCTGTAGGTGGGTGGTTGTGGTAGTTAACGGGGGGTTAGTTCATAAGGAAATCATAAAGTGTAATAAAAAAACTGTCTCAATTCTCATCGTGTTTTATTGGTTAGACCGAATCATTTATCACTCAAAAGTTGTTTTAAACCTGACATGAGTTTCTTTCTTCCTGCTGAACATAAATGCTATTTTAACAGAACATGAAAACCAACAGTTGCTGGTCCACAGTGACTTAGTATTTATTTCCTAAATATCAAAGTCTATGTGGACCAGCTACTGTTTCGTTTCACACATTCTTCAAAATATCTTTTGTGTTCAGCACAAGAAAGAA
The DNA here is from genome assembly GCA_018155175.1 of Sinocyclocheilus anophthalmus. Taxonomy (NCBI): domain Eukaryota; kingdom Metazoa; phylum Chordata; class Actinopteri; order Cypriniformes; family Cyprinidae; genus Sinocyclocheilus; species Sinocyclocheilus anophthalmus. Next base: position 18,510 of record JADLZN010005946.1, read on the forward strand.
ATTAATACAGTTTTGGGACAACATGTGAGTGAATAAATAATGACAAATTAAATTTCAGGGTGAACTATCCCTTTAATGACAGCTGGCTGCATGTTCAGTACTGTCCCTTTAAGAGCTGCACGCATCTAATATACAGGCACGTATCTGTTTCTCTCAGCTGTTTACTTTCATTTTAGACAATCTACTGAGTCTATATGTAAACCTTGTGTGTTTTGACAGTACTAGCATAAAAGATAACTTAGTCCAGTAATCAGGCGATGTTTGACATGGTTTTTAGTGCGCACTCATGAGGCGAGCTTCGTGTTTACCTCTCTGGTGGGGGGGTGGAAAAAGCGCAGGTCAGAACAGCATGTGAATGAAATGTTTAACCTTTAAAGTTGATGAAATAATGTACTTTTGTGATTGTGAATAAGTGCAGTGTCCTGTGAGAGTAACTCTACCGCTGAGTTGACACTGATGTGAATGTATGTGGCGCTGTAGCACGATACTACCATATTTCTTCAAAAGCAGATCGTGAAGACATTTTTATTGTCCACGATCAAAAACCGTCACATCCTCACTCCATCGCATTCCCAAACGCCAGGCATTTAAAACCACTGATTTTGGACTAATAATGTATTGTGTACCCTAGTTTTAATTCATAGTTTCCCAAGGCCTTTAGCTGTGCTGTTTTTCATATTTGTGTGCAGGATTGTAGCGGAGGTGCTGGAGCGCAATCATCTTCCTGGAGCGATCTGCTCTATGACATGCGGAGGTGCTGACATTGGGTATGACACGGATACACAACTGAAATAAAGCACATCTGTGCTCTCCTCAGTTTAGCACTTAACAATCACACGAGACATCAGTACATCAAGAACCTGAACCAAACTCCTACTGTACAGATAAAAGCATTCAGTCTGTGTCTGTCTCTCTGTGTGTGTGTGTGTGTGTGTGTGTGTGTGTGTGTGTGTGTGTGTGTGGTTTTTTGTGTGGTGTTTGCCAGCGCGTGCAAGCAACCGGCAGCATGCTAACGATGCGGCGAGTGGGTTCTGCTGTCCATTCACAGGCAGCACTCCGTGGAAAACAGCTGGCCATGTGATGTACAAAGACGGTTTTGGTATTTTTATTGGCATATTTACATTTACATTTTACATTTAGTTATTTTGCAGATGCTTTTATCCAAAGTGACTTGCACATGAGGACAATATAAGCAAACAAACCACAAAAGACTTTATAGTGCTGGACGAGTCACAGTTAGTCTAACAGTACACATTCTTTTTTTTAACATTTTTTTATTAACATAAAAGTAAATATAAATAAATAAGGACAGCTAAGTGTTATAAGGTCAAGCTTTTATATATATATATTATATATATATCTATATATATAATATATAAAAGATTAATAACATCACATTAATATCAAATCACATACATCGACATGATACACTCACATGTTACATATCTTTAGCTTTGATATCAAAACCAAACCCATCCTTCATCACAACTTCTGTGTATTAGCGTTCTGACGATACCTTAATTATTAATTAATTAGACAATTATGTCTCATGGTATGATAGCAGCTGAAGCATCATGATAATAAGTGAGAGTGGGATGGGAGGGAATATCCCTCATTTGGACGACCTGGAATTTTAAAAATCAAATTTCAGCAACTTGAAACTAATAGGGGTGGGGTGGTACTATTTTACAGTAAGGGGAGTTGAACGTGAAAGAGGAATTAACATGCATACAGCAACAATTAAAAGTATCACTTATGGTAGACTTACCTGTTGCACCATGGTGTGCTCAACATCTGAGCCAACATACAATATTATGATTACACAGATTCTTTTTTTTATTCACTCATGGCTGCTAATTACCAGATGCCAGACTTTGTCTTTATGTACTTAAACCAAAAGTAAGTTTATTCGGAGATGAATATCTTGGTACTGGTAGTGCCGGGCGATAAAATGAAAGCGATAGTTTTTGTGATAACATTTTTATTGATAAAATGATAGTTCACTAAATGCTTGATATGTTGCTGCACTATGCAAATAATACTGTGCATACATGTTGACAGCGAAGGAGCCATTTGCAGACAAAGAGAGAACTGTGTATGCGAGCTACCAAAATATTAGCATGATACGGCCGGATCGTGAGCCATTTCTGTTGCATACAGGGGAAGTAGGGGTGCTGAGGGGGCTGAAGCACCCCCTGTTTTCACATGGTTGCAAATGCAACGCCCAGTTTGTTCATTTAAATGTATTCAGTTTTAGCATTTAATAATTTATTTGTAATGATCTCTGAAATGTAAATTGTAAGTGAGCTATCATAAACCCATGTTTATCTTTATAAACATGATTAATTTTACTTATGATGTTTTCTATATGGGATGATTAGCCTAATCCTCATGAACATGTGACGCTGGCGCGTGGTATCAGACATGAACTATACAGAATGCGAACGATTAACTTTAATACAAGGAGATAATGGCGCAAAAACGAATTTCAGATTTTTTTTTTAAATGCCCATCCCAGCAAAAACTTTCCAAAATCGCATCCGAACAACACCAGCCCCAGCACGAGCACTGACGTACGTGAACCAGACACAGCATGAGCACGGAGACAAGTAAGCCTAGCGGATTCAGCCCAACCCCCGAGATTGATCAGCTACTATCGATCATTTCAAAAATGTGATATGCAGTCAAATTTCCCAGTGTGTATGCCACTTAAACGAGTGCTCATATCGACGCGCTTGTAGTGCTTTGTGGAGTTGTCAAATGAGGTGAAGGCGAGCGTGATTTCACCAAGTACAACATGTTCCTGGATCAACATTCCTATCAACCAATCAGAATTGAGGGATACCATTTCAGGAAATATCTGTTTTAGGTTTACGAGCAGGGTTAGGTGCTTCTACACCCTTGTCAATCAGCTATCATTTCACTCTGATTTTAGGAATAAATTATGGGTAGGGTTAGGTTTAGGGTAGGCATTGGGTTTAGTCTATGTTTTTGGACAGTTATGTTGATCCAGGATCAACCCCCCCCAAACAAAACCACGCTACTTGTTTGAACTGCGCTCAAAAGACACCAGCGTGAGTTCAGAGCAAATGCGTTCACTTGCTGGCTTCTCAGTCACACAGTGATTAAAAAGTGTTATGAGATCCAGTGAGAAGCAGACGTCTCCGACACAAGCCGCCATTGTCTTAGTTATTTAACAGTGCTGATATTCTCAGCAACACTGACGCAGAAGAACAGGAGACACAGTGTGACAGCGATTTATTAGAAGGCTTTTCATTCCACAAATCCTCAATATTCACCACAGATTTGTTTGTCTTGTTCTGCTGAAAAAAAACACTATTAACAGTCTGGTTTCTATAACTTTCACTCAGAAGCAAAAACCTGCCTTTAAACTTTAAAGAAAAACAGATTTGACATTTATGGTGATAATTGTCTTTGTCAACTGATATGAGCAATCTTTGGCTCCATTGCCCAGCCCTAGGTATGGGAATGTGAATTTCACCGGTATGAGGATTGAATCCTGAAATGTTGTCATCAGGACAACCATAGGACATGGTTTTGGTTACTGATTTAACTTATGAATGATTATTTTTATAGTAATTATCTTGATTTTATACAGGCCGTCAGCTGCTGGAGTTGGGAGGAAATAATGCCATCATAGGTTTGTTGCATTTTATTCATTGAAAGGGCCTTCTCTTTGAATTAAATGTATTAGTCTGAGTTATTCTAACTGAAACTGTAGGGATGCAACCATTAGTTGATGTAATGAAAATAATCCACAAGTCTTTCCATGTTTAATATAGTACACACAGTCATTGCGTAGTGTTTTTGCCCCAGTGTTTGAGGATGCTGATCTTAATCTGGTTGTGCCGTCTGCTGTCTTTGCCTCTGTGGGAACGGCTGGCCAGCGCTGCACTACTACCAGACGACTGGTTAGTATAGTGTGCTAAAGAAAAGTTTAACCAAATTCTAGTTTAACCAGACAGGTTTCAGTCTGATTGTTATTCATGTGTTTTCTTGCTGGATTAGATGCTGCATGAAAGTGTACATGATGATGTTGTGGAGAGGATCGCTAAAGCTTACAAGCAGATCCGCATCGGTGACCCCTGGGACCGTAAGTTCAGTAGAGAAGCATGGGTCTCAATCACTAGTAATTGCATGGATAGTTTGTATTTATATGCACAGGAGCATTTTTTTGGGTCTTTTTGCACAAATTTGTTTGTGCATGTGTGTGTGTACACGTTAAAACTTAGCTTTAGGTATTTTTTTTAGCACAAACTTTTTTTCTTTTTTTTTTGTGAGGTGCTAATAACGAGGTATAAACAGATCAGTCATTGTCAGAACATATTTTTGGTTTTTAGGGGTTTTTTGGATCTCAATTACAAACAAATTACAAAGAGTTTTGACCATGAAATTCAACTAGATAAGGATAATTCAGAAAACAAGTCTTTAATTTCAACATCAAATGAAATTAAATATATATATACCCTCACTTATATATCAGTAAATCGGGAGTAACCTTCCCTGGCATTGTAAACCTCAGATTTGCTAGTTAAATGTGTATGTTAATTAATTCCAGTCATTCATAATTAGGGCACATGTTTATGCTCATTCACAATTAAAACACAAATTAGAATTATGTGATTTACATGTGATTTAAATGCAAAAAGAGATTAATTGGCCATATTTTGGCCAAAGATTTAAAGGTGCACTAAGTGAATTTTGCCAAATGATGTTGATATTTGAAAGCACCAAAACAAACACGCCTGTACCCCAACAGGACCTTGCCCCTATTTTAATATCTCCACCCCACACGTACGTACACGACTCTGGCAAAGACGGTCGCGGAAACCAAAATAATTTAAGCATCTTGCCATTCAAGCTTATTTTCCAAGCATTAGTAGACCCTGGTAGTAACCACAATTCTTAAAGATTACCTAGCTGTAGGCCTGGTAGGGCTGGGCGATATAGCTAAAAAAATTATCAACGATATAATGTTTCATATCATTCGGTATCGATAATTATTGACATTTTTTATAACCTTTTTTTAAAACAAAAAGCAATCGAAAAATGTTTAAATTTAACCACTGTATTTATAATTAACACAATTTATTGAGACAAACTACAAATATTTTGTTTTAACAAGCAAACACAATAAAAATTAAACAAATATCTAATTTCTAATGTTTTATATGCAGATTAAATAGGTCTTTATTGTATAGGTCTAATTGTCTCCCGAGGCCATGGGTGCAATGAGCAAAATAATGCAGCGCATTTAGCAAGTGAGTCTATAAAAACGTGCATAACGTCTAAATTAACTCATAAAAATCATATATAATTTCGTAAATTGCATAAACAATTATGAACAAAACAGCATCATGTATTTATACATTGCTTAATCCAAAGAGCCGAAGCGCCCATCACACAGACTGCATTTGAACACATATGAGACGCAGTGAAAAGGAATAAACCTCCACAAAATGTCAGTGATTATCGATACTATCGTTGATAAATTTTTTTAGCTGTAATGCCCAGCCCTACCTAGCTATATGAGAAACCACTTACATCTAGTTGGAAGCAGGTGTATTTGTAATTTGTTTTTGTACCAGCTAACATTTTGAAAATACGAACACATTCTTCATGAATGAAAAATTTTGCGTCAGAATGGCTTAACAAACGATTTACACACAAAAAATCATTCTGCTCGTTTTGCATGTATGAGGCCCCATTGCTTATAAATGTTTGTTAAAAAACAGGAATATAATGTAAGCTTGTGCAATAATTATGGACTTGCTCTTAAATGGTGGCAGTGTAAATGATTACAAATAATTTAATCTTTTTTTTTTTTCTGGTGAAATACAATTTTATTGAAAAATGCCATCCCTAGTGTGCACATTTAGTAAATGAGACGCAATGTGTTATATGTCTGCTGCATTAATTCTTCTGCATTTGTTAACAGCAAGCACTCTTTATGGACCTCTGCACACCAAACAGGCTGTTCAGCAGTATCTGGCGGCCATAGAGCAAGCAAAGCAGCAGGGTGGCACTCTTGTGTGCGGGGGAAAGGTAACACTTTTCATTCACTGCGAATAGTTGCAGTATGTTGTCATTATTACACTAGAAACAGGGCATCTTCTGACTGTTACTGCCCTACATTTGTGACTCTGATGTTCCTCTAAATCAGTGCTTCTCATTAAAGTGTTAGTTCACCCAAAAATGAAAATAAGACCATGTTTTACTCACCCTCAAGCCATTCTAGGTGTATATGACTTTCTTCTTTCAGACAAATCCAGTTAGAGTTATATTAAAAATGGTCCTGGCTCTTCCAAGCTTTATAATGGCGTTGGGCGGGTGTTTCTGTTCCAAAAAACATGAAAAAGTCCAAAAGAAGTGAAATCCATCCATAATAATAATGGCCTCACATGGCTCAGGGGGGTGAATAAAGGCCTCCTGTAGTGAATCAATGCGTTTTTGTAAAAAAAAAAAAGTAAACGTAAAAAATTTTTTTAAACGTTATAAACTCTTTTCTCTAACTTCCGCTAACTGTCATACGTGCAAGTCGTTCTGGGCGGATGGAAACTTGTATGAATCACAACATGCTATTACTTCTCTGTGAAACATTGTTACATGTGTTCATTCATTCCTCAATGACCAGGAATCGTGAGCTCCTTTGACACAGGGTTCACGCTAGGGACACCGAACACGCATATGGGACCACCGTTAGGGAGTCTTATGGAGAAGTTCCCCAAATACAAGGGCCATACCACAACTCATCTACTGCAATTATGCTTTTAATGACGGAGAAAGTTGGTGCAAGGTTCACCACTCGAGAGAAAATAAAAACTGGACCTATGTTGTTACCACATAGAGGGGAAAGGCACTAATTGCAAGCTCTACACCCTACCAGTCATCTGGGTTCATCTGCTGATACTCAGAACTCCTGATAAGACTAAATCAAATTAGTTGTAGTCCAGCCCAGCTCTACATATGTCGGCACCATTTGCGAAGACTAAGACAGTGACACCCCTGTTCAAGTGCACCCTTACTCCCAAGTGGCATGGTAAACCTCCGGCTTGATTTGCCAGAGGAATTGTATCCACAATCCAGTGGGATGTTCTTTGTTTGGGATGTTCTTCCCCCTTCTACTGTCCTCCAAACCAGACAAAGAGCTCTTCAGATAACCTGAAACTCTTGTGTGATCCAGAACATGTTTATGGTCTGCACTAGGCACAACAGAGACGAGGCTGGGTCTCTCCCTCATCAGGAGGGAGTTCTTGCAGGGTTACCACTTGATCCCTAAACAGGGTAATGGGAACCTTAGGTACATATCCGGGCCGGGGTCTCAGGACCACGTGAGAATCTGCTGGCCCTAACTTTTGGCACGTTTTGTTAACGGAGCGGGCTTGTAGATCAAATGGGGTCTGGCTGATGGACATCCCTCCACCGGGAGTGAAGCTTGACCCCCAAGCTCTCCTTCACTGCGTCCCCTGTCTCAGGACAGCTTTGAAGCCTTTTATGTGTTCTCACTAGCCTGTGGATGAGTTGGCAGTGCCACCTTCCTGCGAGAGGGCTGTTGTGGGGCCTGCACAGTTTTTGCCTGACCTGTGCTGAGGCAGGATGTGTTTGATGGCCTCTGTCTGATTATTTTTTACTGCAGCGGTTTGTGGGCACAAGTGCACTGCAATCGCTCTCTCCACCTGCGGGACCTCCGAATATCCCCTCGGCCTGCTGCAGTCGAGGGTACTGAGAACAGAAGGGCTGGTATATTGTGTCTGAGCAGAAAAAGGTCCTTTCCACAATTTCATTAGCTCTTTGTGCTTCTTGGAAGAACGGGCGTGGGGCAGAGCAAGGATATCTGTCTCACTCTGACCCCAAGAACCAATCATCGAGCTGCGAGCGATGCTCTTGGCTATAATGTACAGATGTTAAAATGCTTCTAATAATTCTAAGTGTCTCTCAGATATATTTCCATGTCCAGTTTTTGAACCATGCAGAGATCTCAGACCTCCATGACTTTTTTAAAATTTTTTATCTGTTGTTGTATGCATGATGTAATGCATGGTCCAAAAAGACACAAGAGGGGCAATATAACTAAAACATTGGCTGTGCTTCCATCCACCTATTTTTATGTGCATTTTGGTATATCGCATAAAAAAGAGCTGGATGGAAATGCCAAGATTCACATAAATTCTAAAAATACGCATTAAAAACATGCGCACAATTGAGTACGATAACCTTTTTATCCAATAAGGAAAAATGTGCATAAACTATGATGGAAACAAATTTACAGAATAAATGCCTCCATGTGCAAAAAAAGAGTCATGTGACTTGAGATGGGATAACTTGACTAGCAGTGGACTGATCTAGTTCACAGCATCTATTTGTTATGGTCATTCTGAAATGCCTGAGCAAAGTCTGTCGTCAAAGTATTTCTGTATAATTGTCTTACAATTATTCTCCTAGTAATACAATTATTCTCCTAGTTTTCTTAGTGATATTTAGTGCCAGTTTACCAGGAAGTGACGATTTTGTTCTCTTTTACTCGTTGGATGGAAACGGTGCTTTATTCGCAAATGGTTTATTCCAGTTTTGAGCATAAGTTTAATTCAAAGCTTTGGATGGAAACATAGCTATTGAGAACAAACTACCCCATCCTCCAAGGAGGCCATCAAATAAATACATTTCCTTCTGCAGAGTGTAACTTTTTTGTAGCAATTATAAAAATGTCCATCCATGGTGCATCTTCCCCATGGGTATGGGCTATTAATCAACACCTTAACACCTGGGAGTTTCTGCCACGTGATGCAATCTCTCAAATGGGCAGTTATCGCTTTGCAATTCATGTATTGCACCATGAATGTCCACTTGCTGTTATCAGTAGTTGATCGTGAAAGGTTGAGTCCAGGACATTTGACAGTCTCAAAATCATTGTGATGATTGCAAGGTTGATACTGAACTGTTTTTTTCCAGATTAATACTGGCCCTACATAGAATAAACAGAATGAAAATGCCACGTTGGGGCACAGAAGATCACATTCTGTACAAACAACTTACTGCTGCTGGTGATTTGTATGGTTAGGTCCCCATGGCAGAAAACAGTGTTTGGTTGCCCCCCTTACAAGTCGATAGACATCATCTTCACTAAGATGTTCAAACACAGTTGGCATGTGTCCCCTCCTGTGAATAGACAGAAAATTACAAAACAAGAAAGCAGTGTGCAATATTAAGTTGGTAAAAGGGCTGTTCTTATTTCTCTCCCTATTTCCAAATGTATTCAGTGCTGAACACTTTTGATCGGATTAAAAAACATCTTAACTCAGAGTGGACATACTATTTACTCCAGGAAGAACTCAATGTAGACCAGCTCTGCTTTCTACATTACAGTATCTGCTTAGGAATACTGAAACAGAGCCTCGTAACAAAGATTGTTACATTTTTGACATGTTCCGCTCTCAAGCTTCAGCTGCTTAATTCTTACAAGGTCAGATAACCTCATTTGAAGCATTCTTTGTTTCATTGGTGAACTTTTTAATGTTTGAAAAGTTACTTTTTGGTTCACTTTTTTTATTTCAAATATGTTAATTCATTGTTAGTTTTGTAATGAAACCGGCAGGTTGCTATCCAACAACATCCATGTGCACTGCTCTAGCATGATCTAGTGCTCACCCACAGGAAACTCAGTTTCATTTTGCTGCTTTGAAAAATATCAGTTTTGTCTCTTGTTGTCATAGCATGTTTGAGAAATGTAAGCCATTTGTTGACTTCATCACCGAGATGATGCATTGAATTTGAGCACTGGTTTCTGATTCAGATTATGGATCGCCCGGGTAACTATGTGGAACCTACCATTATCACTGGACTGCCACACGACGCTCCCATAGTGCACACAGAGACCTTCGTGCCTATCCTTTACGTGCTTAAATTCAAGGTAGGCTTCTTTATTGCATTCCAGTTTTGCATACTTTGTTATATGATATACTGTAAGTTAGTAGTGGTCGACCGATATATCGGCCGATATTTGGCATTTTTCAAATATCGGCATCGGCCGATAAGTTTTTCTGTTTGGCCGATGAGTTCGAGGCGGGACTTTTATTTTGACGGCACAGTGTTCACATTCTCCTTGTCCGCTGTCGTCGTTAACAGTTCTGTCTAATACGGACAGAAATCTGTCTAATAATCAGAAAGAACTGTTAAACAAAGGAATTGAAATGTATACAAAAAAGTATTATAACGATTGCTTTTATATTATTAGTAATAGAAAGGCAAACATTATAATGCTTTCTCGTTTTCCGTCAGCATTCAGCAAATACGCATTTACATCATTTAAACAAATCTTTGAATGACTAATGTAATTAAAATCTTTCAAAAGTCTTGCAAACTTAGTCGGATCCAGTTGTGAGATCGTGTGAAGTGTGCATGTGTATCCTGCATGATATCCGCAGTGTTCTCTGCGTGACGGTCGGTCCGTGTGAATTGAATGCTGACAGGTGGAGAGTTGGTGACGCGCGATCGACAAACTTTAAACTGGTGATTTCAAATTATGCTGCGCGTCATGCTTTTGCCCATTGTCATATTCATGTCTTTTCCACTGTGTGCTGTGTGTAAAATTAGTGTTACCTTGGCTTTATTTGAAATAAAATATTCCCAATGCACACAAATTTCCCAGAATACTGAGTGCCCTGTTGTTACAGTGTTTACTTCTATTTTTTATGAAATATTTATTTATTAATATTTGTTGTGTAAATGAAACATTTATACTTTCCATTTATTTTTTAATTCATTTTCAAATGATTTAAAATTTCTTAAATATGAATTAAAATAAATAAACTTATATCAGCTTTATATCGGCATCGGCTGTCAAAAAAACAATATCGGTCGACCACTAATTTGAATTTTGCTGGTAATAATTTTCCCACTGGTTTCAGACAGAGGATGAAGCATTTGCCTGGAATAATGAAGTGAAACAAGGGCTCTCCAGCAGCATCTTCACTAAAGACATGGGTCGAGTGTTCCGCTGGTTAGGGTAAGTGTGCAGGAGCGCTGTCTGTTTACATGTCATGGAATTGTCTTGGTGAGTTCGTTAAGTGAGTTGAATAGAGTGTAACAGTTGTTTGTCTGTAGCCCCAAAGGCTCTGACTGTGGCATTGTGAACGTCAACATTCCAACCAGCGGCGCAGAGATCGGAGGAGCGTTTGGTGCGTATCCACACATCATTCATCACAGTGTTCCTGGGTCTGTCAGTCGCTAGGCCTTATTTAGTTAGCCATTCTGAATGGAGCTTAGAAGTTTGGAAACACTGCCACAAAGGGAAAGAAAAAGAGACCAAAATAAGGGTTATCCTTTTTATTCCTCGAGTCCAACAATATCCAATTTGTCAGGGTCAGATAAATTACTTGTCTGCTATTCTGAATTCTGATGAAGACTGAACAAAATTTGCAGCTAAAAACAGCCTTCACCTAGGTTAGCACTAGATTATCTTTAAACCAAGCTACACAAGCTATCAAAAAAAGAAAAAGAAAAAAAACAGTTTTCTAGATAAGTCCAATGAATACCGTGCAGGAATTGAGTGCATTTTCAGTGTTCTTTTTCAGAAAACTTCCACTGCAATCATTTGATCTTCATTACATTTGTATCAGTCCATATTAGCGCTGCACGATGGTTGAAAAAAAAACTTGCATTGTGATATTTTGTTTTTCTGCCATATTTATTGCAATATGGGGAAAAAAATCACCAGATGACTTGAATAGCTTTATTTGGAAAAACATAATCAATGATTGGGGTGATTGTAGGTAAGTTTAGCATAGGAAATAAACAAATTACAAGCATTGATACATATAATAGAGCAAAGATACAAATGAAATAAACCATGCTTTATTTGTTTCTAACAGGAAGGGCTTTGCAGTGCTTGTGCAAGTTGACTTCGTCATTGTTGCAATTCCCTGACACTTTTATCAGTTATTAAATCGAAATTATTGTCATTGCTACTAAACCGATTCTTTAAATCATCACTAGAATGTTGTCAAATTAATCTCCTATTCCCTAAAAAAAAAAAAACTGTCATTGTCCTGCTTCACTCGGGTCTCAAGTCAGTGGAGAAACAGACCGGTTCTGGGATCAGTTCGTAGGTCTAGCATAATTTCAGTGGAAAAGGAATGTCAGGAATATAAGCTCTGTCTGAAAGCTTTGTCTGTCAACCTCAGCTGATTTTTCAGTTGATCTGTGTTATACGCGGTCCGCGGTGTAAGGCTGTGTTTACGTGTGTTTGTTCAGGAGGAGAGAAACACACAGGAGGCGGGCGCGAGTCGGGCAGTGACTCATGGAAGCAGTACATGAGAAGATCCACATGGTGAGAGTCGGTCTACATCAGATCCTCAGGAAATTATCCTGCATGCTTCAAATTAAACATGGAGTTTATTAGCCACCTTTTTCCTATGCCCCATGACGCTTTGCGCTAATTATGGGAGTAACTTCCGTTTACACTGTAAACAATCAGCAAAAGATGAACATAAGCATGTTCAAAAGCTGGGTACAATGAGGTGACATTATTTTACTCACCCTTCAGCCATCGATCATTAAAAGGAAATTTAAAAGTGTAAAAACATTAACATTACTTTCAACATACCTTTCAACATACCATGAATAACTCCTAAAGATCCTCCTTCTGTCCGCAGCAATTACAGACGTGTTAAATATCGTTATAGTAATATATGACTATTTCGTAACGATTACATTTTACAGCATCTGTGTGAGAGCAAACCTGGAAAGAGGTGTGAGGATTTGGGGAGAAAAATGAAAGCTTCCCAGTGCTTTCCAGGGAATTATTCATGGTTTATATGGTAGATTCAGTCGGGAGAGCGGAGCACAAATGCATGTTGACTTTTTTCATTTGCTTAGAGTGGAATACAAAGGAAACATGAAAATAATCGTGAGGAAAATAATGCAGCAGGCTGAAAAGTGCTATTCTATAGATATTGTTTTATATATCATGTCACATTAAAATGCCAAACGTTACATTATTCACTTCATAGAAAAGTGAACATGGAAAATTAATACAAATTTACAGTCAGTCAAAATGTCGGATAAGGATTATTTGTAGCACAATCTTATGATTTGAAATTATTTGTTGCAGTCTTTTTGAGTGGAACTTCTTCAAACCGGATCATTTCAAACTCGGTAGGCTCGTTAGGAAAAAGGTGGAGATAAAATGGATGCAATAACTCTCCTGTTGACAAATTAAACCATCAATTATACACCCTTTTCTTGCAGCACTATCAACTACAGCAAAGATCTGCCATTGGCCCAGGGGATCAAGTTTGAATGAACCGCAACGTTGCCTAGTTAACAGTGTGAAATGGCATTGATGATGGACAAAACACTGTTTCCATGTTGGTTTCATGTTGATCTGTTTGTATTGCCACATAAAGTAGTCCCAAACAGCTCATCATGTAATGCATTGTTTGATAGCACTTACAAGTCTTGATGCTGTTTCTTACCAATAAACCATGAATGACTACACCAGTTTCTGTCCACTTTCTGAACATGTTTTCACCCAAGCATATTGCTAAATAATTTCACGAGTTCACACTTGCATATAATAATAATAAAGGTTATGCATATTTGTGGTGCTGTATGAGCTCAGAATTTTGGCCTGTACCCAGAGTACGCCTCACGGTTGAGATATATATTTTGACGTGAGGAGACGGGGGATGCTGGGAAACTGTCAAGGAACTGAGGTAATTCTGCTGTGGCTGTGTGTGTGTGTATATATATATATATACACCTCTTGTTAATTGAGTTGAGTACTGAACGTGCTCCTCTTGTGTTAATTAGGTTTTACAGTACAACACTTACAATTAATTAAGCTTACAATACAAGTGAGAGAAGCGATGTTTGAAAATGTTCCTGGACAAGAATGGCCAAGACATCATGACAGAGCACTTGTTAACTGGCATAATGTGTCCTGAGATTAAATATGTAGTATCAAAAGTATAAAATGAAATGAAAACAAATATATTCAAGTGTTTGGTGAATTCACTTAATTTTTCTCCAGTCCTAGGCAGTTAAGTTAATTAAGCTAAATAGATTGGTTGCTTTACCAATTCTTTAAAGACAGCAACCCAAAGGTTTTACTTTAAACGTGTGGGTTGCTGTCTTTAAAGAATGGGCTCAATTCAGTTTTATTTGTATAGTGCTATTTACAATACACATTGTTCCAAAGCAAGTTTTACAGGAAAGGATTGATGACAAACGGAAAAGAACCACAAATCCCTGCAGTGAACAAATGCATTTATGGAGTTTTTCCTTGTCATTACTGCTTTAGTATCTGGTGAAGAAACCCTGAGAGAAACCTTCCTCCTTGATCTGACACAAGAAGTTATGTATTGTCTGTTGTCAATTTTACATTTCAAAAGAAAATTACAAATAAATAAGAGGTGCAGTACTTTACAATAGTGACGGGAAGATTGGATTATTTTACTGACTGATATTTTCATCAGAAGGAACTAATCTTTATTCATGTCATTTTGTTAAATGTTATATTTTCAACAAGCAAAATCTCCAAACATGTTCAGAATCAGAATGAGCTTTATTGCCAGGTATGTTTACACATGCGAGGAATTTGTTTTCGTGACAGAAGCTTCCACAGTGTAACAGAATGGCAGTGACAGAACAAAAAACACAGATAATAAAAAAAAGTAAATAAGGAATAAAAATATATAAATCGACAATTGTATGTGCAGGTATATTACAATAGACAGTTTTGTATGTACAGGTACTGTATATTATGTGCAAATTTGAGGTGTAGACTGAGTATGAGTGTTAGATAAATAAGTGTATGAGTGAATAAATAGTGTGTGTTCCACAGTTATTGTTAAGTGTTCATGAGATGGATTGCCTGAGGGAAGAAACTGTTCCTGTGTCTGGTCGTTCTGGTGCTCAGAGCTCTGTAGCGTCGACCAGATGGCAACAGTTCAAAGAGGGAGTGTGCTGGATGTGAGGGGTCCAGAGTGATTCTGCCAGCCCTTTTGCTCACTCTGGATAAGTACAGTTCTTGGAGAGAAGGGAGGGTTGTACCAATGATTCGCTCAGCAGTCCGGACTACCCTCTGAAGTCTTCTGAGGTCAGATTTGGTAGCTGAGCTGAACCAGACAGTTATTGAAGTGCAGAGGACAGATTCAATGATGGCGGAGTAGAACTGTTTCAGCAGCTCCTGTGGCAGGTTGAACTTCCTCATGCTGGCGAAGGAAGTACAACCTCTGCTGGGCCGTTTTCACAATGGAGTCAATGTGAGTGTCCCACTCAGGTCCTGAGAGATTGTGGTGCCCAGGAACCTGAATGACTCCACTGCAGTCACAGTGCTGTCCATGATGGTGAGTGGGGGGAGTGCAGGGGGTTTTCTCCTGAAGTCCATGGTCATCTCCACAGTTTTGAGCGTGTTGAGCTCCAAGTTGTTGAGACTGCACCAGACAGCCAGCTGCTCGACCTCCTGTCTGTAAGCAGACTCGTCACCGTCCTGAATGAGGCCGATGAGTGTGGTGTCGTCTGCAAACTTTAGGAGTTTGACAGAGGGGTCTTTAGACGTGCAGTCTTTGTTGTAGAGGGAGAAGAGCAGTGGGGAGAGTACATATCCCTGAGGAGCTCCAGTGCTGATCGTGTGGGTGCTGGATGTGTATTTTCCCAGCGCTCACTAGCTTCTGCCTGTCTGTCAGGAAGCTGTTGATCCACTGACAGACGGAGGTGGGCACGGAGAGCTGAGTTAGTTTGGGCAGGAGGAGGTTTGGGATGATGGTGTTAAAGGCCGAGCTGAAGTCCACGAACAGGATCCTCACATAAGTCCCTGGTCAGTCTAGATGTTGCAGGATGTAATGCAGTCCCATGTTAACTGCATCATCCACAGACCTGTTTGCTCTGTAGGCAAACTGAAGAGGATCCAGTAAGGGTCCAGTGATGTCCTTTAGATAAGCCAAAACCAATCTTTCAAATTATTTCATGACCACAGACGTTAGAGCCACAGTCTTATAGTCATTAAGTCCTGTAATTTTGGGTTTCTTTGGGACGGGGATGATGGTGGAGCGTTTGAAGCATGAAGGGACTTCGCACAGCTCCAGTGATCTGTTGAAGATCTGTGTGAAGATGGGGGCCAGCTGGTCAGCACAGATTTCAGACAGACTGGTGTAACACAGTCTGGGCCTGGTGCTTTTCTCCTTTCTGCTTCCGGAAGACCTGGCGCACCTCTTCTTCGTTGATCTGAATTGCAGGTGGGGGGAGAGGGGGGTTGCTGGATGTTTGAATGGTTGTGTGGAGATGTGTTCAGGTGTGGGGTGTCTTTTCAAACCTGCAGTAGAACTCGTCAGATCGTCTGCCAGTTGTTGATTCACCGCAGTGCTGGGGGATGGTGACTTGTAATTGGTGATTTCTTTTCCACACTGATGCGGAGTCAGTGGAAGAGAATTGAATCCTTATTTTTTCTGAATAATTCCTCTTTGCCACTCTGATCTCCTTTTCCAGTGTGTATTTAGCCTGTTTATACAAGACATTATTCCCCTTCCTGTGAGCATCTTCTTTGGCCTGATGGAGCTGTCTGAGTTTTGCAGTGAACCATGGTTTGTCGTTGTTGTAAGTTTGATGAGTCCTGGTAGGAATGCACATGTCTTCACAGAAACTGATATAAGATGTTACAGTCTCTGTGAGCTCGTCCAGATCGGTGGCAGCAGCTTCAAAGACGCTCCAATCAGTGAGGTCAAAACAAGATTGTAAATCCTGCTCTGCTTCATTAGTCCAGCTTTTTACAGTCCTTAATACAGGTTTAGCTGATTTCAGTTTCTGCCTGTAGGTCGGTATAAGATGAACCAAACAGTGATCAGAGAGCCCAAAGCTGCTCGTGGAACAGAGTGATATGCATTTTTTTGTGGTGTAACAGTGATCCAATATATTTCTGTCTCTGGTGGGACATGTAACATGTTTTCTGTATTTTGGCAGTTCACGGGAGAGATTGGCTTTATTAAAGTCCCCGAGAATGATTAAAACAGAGTCCGGGTGTTGTTGTTCTGTGTCTGTGATCTGATCAGCGAGTGGATAATAACATAATATGGATTATAGTCTAAATGAAGAAAATTATTCTAATGCAGCCAAAGATGATTTGAGGAATGGAAATGATTACCTCCTGAGTCTTTCGTTCATTTGTCCCTTGACAGATGCAATGAACAAATCTTTCTGAAATGACCCATCACTACTTTATAAACAGATAAAAACTGTCACCTTGATAGAATTTTCTGTCAATGTGTTTACATAAACATTATTAACCTGATTATAATTAGAACAACATTTGTGTAGTTATGTAAACATGTTAACCTGTTTTCTTTTATCGGAGTACGGTCATAAAAGTATAAGCTGGTCTGAACAGGTTGAGATTGCCCATTAGCCAGATTTTGCCCTGCATGGAGACATATTTTTCCAGTTCCTGTCTGCCACACTGCTGAGTGGTTTGCAATTGCAGCTCTATGTAGCTTTGTTTTTCTTGTTATCTTACTATCACTCTCTTTTGTTTAAACAACTAAAATATAACTTAATTATCACCATATTATAGATATTATCTATCAAACACTCCAGTTACTGGCGTAAACGTGGTTCCCTGAGATAAGGGAACAAGCTATGCATATGGGGAAACTCCTGTTTACTCTGAATATTGAAGCCTGATTGGTCACGTTCGTGTAGCTGCATGAACCAGTGGTGCTTCAGCCCACCAAAATGGGTGGAGCTAACTGCTATATATAATATATATAGATGCATTTACACAGACAGTTTGATTAAGCTGAGGTGCCATAAATGCATTTACACTGCAAAATTTCTAATTTTATAAGATTTTTTTAAACACAAATACAGTGCCGTGAAAAGGTTTTTGCCCCCTTCCTGTTTTTTTTATTTTTTGCATATTTGTCACACTTAAAAGATTCAGATCATCAAACCAATTTTAATATTGCACAAAGATAATGCAAGTAAATACAAAATGCAGTTTTTAAATGATAATTTTATTTATTAAGGGAAAAAAGCTTTACAAACCTACCTGGCCCTACGTGAAAAATTATTTGCCCCCTCCTATTAAATCATGAAAGAACTGCAATTAACCACATTATTTTAGAAAGCGGAGTTAAATTTCACTAGCCACACGCAGGCCTGATTACTGCCAGACCTGTTGAATCAAGAAATCACTTAAATAGAACCTGTCTGACAAAGTGAAGCATGCTTAAAGAGCAACACATGCTGTGATCTAAAGAAATTCAAGAACAGATGAGAAACAAAACAGTCGTCATGTATCAGTCTGGAATGGGTTATGAAGCTATTTCTAAGGCTTTGGGACTCCAGCGAACCACGGTCAGAGCCATTATCCACAAATGGAGAAAGCTTGGAACAGTGGTGAACCTTCCCAGGAGTGGCCAGCCTACCAAAATTACTCCAAGAACGCATGACGACTCATCCAAGAGGTCATAAATGAACCCAGAACAACATCTAAAGAACTGCAGGCCTCACTTGCCTCAATTAAGGTCAGTGTTCATGATTCAACAATAAGAAAGAGACTGGGCAAAAACGGCATCCATGGGAGAGTTACAAGGCAAAAGTCATTGCTGATCAAAAAGAACACAAAGGCTTGTCTCATATTTGCCAAAAATATCTTGTTTATCCCCAAGACTTTTGGGCAAATTTTCTGTGGACTGATGAGACAAAAGTTGAACTTTTTGGAAGGTGTGTGTCCCGTTACATCTGGCGTAAAACCAACACAGCATTTCATAAAAAGAGCATCATCCCAACAGTCAAACATGGTGGTGGTAGTGTGATGGTCTGGGGCTGCTTTGCAGCTTCAGGACCTGGATGACTTCCATAATTGACTGAACCATGAATTCTGCTCTCTATCAGAAAATCCTGAAGGAGAATGTCCGGCCATCAGTTTGTGACCTCAAGCTTGATTGCAGATGTTGCTGCAAAGGGTGGCACAACCAGTTATTAGATTTAGGGGGCAATTACTTTTTCCCTAGTGCCAGGCAGGTTTGGACTGCTTTTTTCCCTTAATAAATGAAATCTTTATTTTAAAACTGCATTTTGTATTTACTCGGGTTATATTTGTGTGATATTAAAATTTGTTTGATGATCTGAATCTTTTAAGTGTGACAAATATGCAAACAATTAAAAAAACAGGAAGGGGGCAAAAACTTTTTCACACCGCTGTAAGTCCACTCTGAGAGCCATTTCATCAGAATCTATGTGTGCAGCCTTATAGCACGCAAGGTAACAATGCTCGCCGTAAGTTGGCCAACTAGAGTGGCTCAAAGGGAGGGCCCTAAGGACTATGGATAAGTCCCACATCTGCACAGAATGAGGACGAAACCTAATGCCAAGGTCGTTTTTGCCAACTGACTGGCCAGCCACGAGAACAGGATTCATCACTATGTCTGCTTGAGCGTGGAAGAGGAGCAAGTTCACACGGATGACACGTCACAAGAGGATGGGTCCTCGTTCTCGTAGACAGGGCCTTAGCCTCCAAAATGGTGTTAGTCACTCTTGCAAGAGCTGAAAAGACTGCTGAATCAACTCCGAGAACCACGTTTGATCCTCCAGAGTGGGGCCACTAGGAGGACTGAGCACCTGACTTCCCCGACCCGTCTGATGACATGAGGGAGAAGGGCAATCTGGGGGGAAGGCAAACAAGCAAGCACTGGGCCATTCATGGGCCAGAGCATCTCGCTGCTTTGAGAAGTAAATTAGGCATTGAAAGTTCTCTTCTGAGGCAAAGAGGTCCTCCTCTGTCCTCCTGAAGATAGACCAGATAGTTTAGGGATGTAGTCTCCATTCTCCTGGTGCCACATTGCCCCTGCACAGCATACATGACATGACCGGAGACCTCCTTTGAGTTTTATAAAGGCTACCATTGTCATGTTGTCTGAGCAAACCAGGATGTGGTGCCATAGTTTTTAGGGCTAGAAAAATGGCTGACATGAGGCCAAGCATCCTCTGGAAAACTTTGAGGGGAAATCCCAAATCTGAATGACGCTGCTAACCGTTGAATTATCAGGGAGCATTCCAGTGTAATCCATGGCTCATTCATAAGCGTATGGTTCAGATGCCTGAGGAAGTAGCAGCAGAGTGTTAGCAGAGTGTTAATTAGCAATTAATCAATTAGATCTCCGTGCCGGCCCATGATAACTCATTGGGGAGAAGGGTTTCAGGATCCTCTCCAGAGCACACTCAATCCTCCAAATTTGAAGCTGTCACTAGGCACGTTTCCATTACAGATTTGCGCAAAACTTTGGCGATATTTTATAAATGTCGATTAAAAAGTATTGCGAAATGACGGCGTTTCCATTAACCAATGTTATGAGACTTAAACGTAACCTTTTGCCTCTCGCGATAAGTCATGGCAACGGATTTTGACGCATTTTGGCTATATTTATTCAAAGGAGTATGCGTGTATCTTTACAGAAGCAGCACAGAAAGCCGCTTCAGAAACGTGTGTGGCGCGGCTGGAATAAACCATAGACTGTATAAAAACATAAACACAAGCTTTGACTAGAGTGGCCGCAATCAGCTTCAGTGGCCGTATCAGAGCCACACTGCACCGCAGACTTGTGCAGTGTAAATTTTCTAAGCATTAATGGTAGGGAAAGCCCCTTATACTGGAGCGCGGCCACTTATGAAGTGTTTCTTGGAGGTTATAGTACGTTGAAAAATGATCATATGACTTTTTACATACGCCATGTAATGCGAAAAAACGTTTCCATTGCAGTTTTGTGAATTATTCCTTTTTCGCATTGCTTGAAAAACCACCTCATGTGAGCATAAAAACTTTTGCGATATATGGGCGTTTTTGCGCAATTTACGCATTTCCATTAGGCGTATTTTCAGTTCGCAATTTCAATTTGCGCAATTTGAAGGGTAATGGAATATGATATGGCTAATGATATGGAATCATCAGAGCATTCTCCTCTGATCTGAATAAGGCAAGGCAAGTTTATTTATATAGCACATTTACCATACACCATACACCATGGTAATTCAAAGTGCTTTACATAAAAGAAATGAAAAAAAAAAAAATTATTCACAACAATAAAACAAGGAATTTAACAACTTTTAAAATGATTTAAAAATTGATTTAAAAATTAATGTAAAACACATACATAAAATATAGTGCAGTCAGTTCGGACATCGCACAGTGCTCATTCACTAAATGCACAGCTAAACAGATGAGTTTTGAGTCTAGATTTAAATGTGACTAATGTTTTAGCACATCTGATCTCTTCTGGAAGCTGATTCCAACTGCAGGCGGCATAATAACTCAAAGCAGACTCCCCTTGTTTTGTGTGAACCCTTGGTATTTCTAACTGACTCGATCCTAATGATCTGAGTGGTCCATTAGGTTTATAATCAGTGAACATATCTGTAATGTATTCAGGTCTTAGGCCAGTGAGTGATTTATAAACGAGTAAAAGTACTTTCAAATCAATCCTAAATATAACTAGTAGCTAGTCTAGTCAGCTAGCAGCTAGCAATGGAAACACCAATCACGATTATGGTGACTTCACATGAAACAAGCGTTAGATTTGTTTAAACCCTGTTAATTCCAATAAGAACTTCTGTAGACCTCTAACAGAAATAAAGTCAGTCTGGTTGGTAATGTGTGAAGCTGGTAAAGCTGTTTGTAGATTTGTTTAATCCTCCTCTGCTGAGATCTTCAGAGATTTAATGTATTTTATCTTCAGCTGATTTCATCTAAGGCTGTGGCTGCAGTCAGTTGTAGTTCTTGAGTTTCTCTTTCCTTCAGTGATTTTGCTTGTTAACAAGCTTAGACAAGCTGAGAGGACTCTATAAATAATATATGAAGATTTTGTTGCTCAGATAAGATCCAGTGTGGTTTATCTCTTTGCTCTTGGCTGACATGTGGCATTGGTATTGCCTGCTTTTGGCCCAGATCTGGCAAACTGTCCACCCAAGTGCCATCATTCCACGCTACATGTGGCCAGATCATCATTTCACATGTGCCAGATCTGGGCCGACACTATGTTGCTATCTGGGTTTAGTGAGAAACACAATGCACATTGTAGAAAAGACTGCAGTGTTCTTCTCCCCACACAGGCCCCAGGATAGACAGTACAAGAGGAGGACAGCTGAGAACAGCAGGCATCCCACTGATGTCAGCCACTTGATGAAATAGCAACGCAAACACACTTGTGGAGAGTGCTTTTGTGGAGAAGTTCACTGCTTTACATTCTTTTTTGGAGTGCCATGGAGGCAGACGTAACTACCACCTACTATCTCTGGAAATGCCCGTACTCTCTTGCATAGTATTGGAACATTTGAGACAATCATTAATGACCGTAATGGCCAACAAAGTGCTTTGGTTATATGTAACCTCTAACCAAACAGCTGCAGGCCAACTTGGACATCACGGCAAATGAGGAGGCAAGAAATGTACAAAAAGCCAACTGAAGAAATAAGCAGCGGTTCAGTCCATGTTTTCAAAAAACCATAGCGCTAGCCAACTCAATTGAAGTGGTCCCAGCCATGCATAGAGTATTGGTAAAACAGAATTACAGACCAAACATAGCGACAGAGTCAGAGAAAGACCACTATTGGGTTATTGTCTTCTATGTCCTCATAGATTACGTGAACTAGTGAGTTGGATGAGAGATTCTCTGAGAGAAAGAAACTGATCTCCGGTCTTGAAGTTATGGCCTAATGGTTAGAGAGTCAGACTTGTAACCCAAAGGTTGTGGGTTTGAGTCTCAGTACTGGTAGCAATGACAGTGCAGAGCCCAAATCTGGGATGTATGGGACACCACACTTGTCAAAACATCACATCCTTTCCTTCCTTTTTTGCTTGTTGGCTCCTTACCTGCTCTTCCTTTACCCAGGCCCGGTACTATGGGGGTGCCAAGCCAGGGTGTCCGCAGGTCCTTAAAAAGTCTTAAATAACGTTTTCCTAATATAAGGCCTTGAAAAGTCTTAAAATGTCTTAAATTCGGATTCGATGGGTCTTAATTCTTTTTGGTCTCATTACTGCTAAAATATCTTCAGTCTGACGGACCTAATGACTTTACAATCATTGGACAGACCGAAGAAACCCGCGGTAAGTTACTGCGTCATCAGAGAGAATCGCAGTAAGTTCGCAGAATACAGAATACAAGCTTGCGCTGAAGCTCACTCTGTTTGTCTCGAGACTTCAGAACAAATGAGCGTGACAGCACACATAAACTCAGAAGAAACACACTGAGGTAAAAATTCAAAATGTTTAGTTTATTCATAACATGATATAGTTAAATAACACCATGACAAGTGAGCTATTTTACTCATATAACTAGCAAAAAAAACTAATATTCGAAACAACTTACAGAGTGCATGCATTACGTGAAGTCTAGTGCGCTCTGCCTGATCACTGCATGATTCAGTCTATTAAAATACATTCAGAATGATCACAAATTCAATTCTGGGGGCAGAAAATGTCTATATTTATTCTCAAGTTCACGCGGAAGAGTGCCTTTTTTTCTCCAAAAATTACCATATACAAATGTGATATTGATTTTTTTACAACAGTTCAATAAACTAGAAGTTTTATTAAGAGACTTACGTTTTAGACCCCATATTGCCTGTTTTTGCACTATTTCACCAACAAAAATAATTCCAAACAAAGCCACAGCACTGTTTTGCGTCTCTGAGCAACATGACTGTTTCGTTCCTGAATGAATCAACTGTTTAAATGATTCGGTTCAGTCGCAATGACTCACTTATTAACAGTGACTTACTGCCACCTACTGGCGGTTTTAATTTCACATTTAAAGTATCTTTTCATTTTTTAAATTATTTCAAATATCAGTATTCAATGTTTTGTTTAATATATCAAAACATTATTTATGCATTTGTAACTGCAGGTTAAATGCATTCATGTTCTGCGTTAAACAGCGTGTAAACATCTAAATGCCACTTCAGATGCAGCTTATGTCTGGATTGCAAAGATGAATTTTGTTGATACTGATTTCATTTGCTTGCTAACAGCCCAAATGTCTTATTATTCTAATTGACTGATTAAATGTGAATTTGACTCAAAAGATAATGCACACTTATAGAAAAATGGCTTTATAAAGGTAAAATGCCCATAAAAGGTAAAAATCTATTTAAACTTATTGGAAAAGATTCATTTCTATCTGACCACCACACAGAATATGATCAACTTTAGGAGTCAGTTGTCCACGAAAGTCCTTAAGATACCAGCATGATAACACACTCAATCAGTTGAATGAATGACTCAATACTCACTCATTAAGTGACTTACTGTCACTTACTGGTCGTTCAGTTGAGAAGTTTGTGGAAAAGTATGCATTTTTCCCCTCAACATTTCTTATTTGTATACTTTTAAATGCATTTAAAACATTAATCTCATAACATTATTTATTGCAGTTGTAATTATTGTTATTTGCAGTGTAAATTATTTAATCTGACTGGTAGCAGCTCTATAGTGTATATTGAATTTATTGATAAATTGTAGTAATTTGACATGAAAGATGATGCATACATCTAAAAAGGTTAAAAATAGGCCTTTGTAAAGGTAAATAAAGATATGCAGATTTAAGTATGTAAAAGCGGATAGAACACTGATGAAAATATTGCTTCAGAATAAATTGCATCACTGAGATTTTTGGTGGCTAAACGGTTATTTTGCAGGGATATTTTGTATGGAATATTGTCTGCTGACATTAGAAGTTCACTGTATATCGTAGTAATAAATACCATTTATTACAGCATTGATATTTAGTTTTATTTTTTATTTATACACATTAAATATTACATATATGTATGTAATAAAATGTGTATTTCCATTACAGGTTTAGGTCTTAAATTTCATATAAGGTGGTATTAAAAAGGTCTTAAAAAGTCTTAAATTTAACTTGTTCAAGTCTGCAGAAACCCTGTAAGCGCCCTCAACAAAATCAATAGCACCCTCAGTTAAAGCTGTAATAGCATTTCATTGCAAATTTGGCAAACAATCCAGTTCTTTATGGTTTGCTTTCTGAAGATCGGTTTCTATTTCCACGTGTTAAGCAGTGTACTCAATCACAGGCATATCTGTTGATTTCTCGAATGCAACAGCAATCAGAGGCATTTAATTTAGACATCCACTCACCGCTCAAATCGCCAGTTTTATTCCGGTGTTGTGTTCAGCATGAATCATCTTATTATAAAAAAGCATAGACGCAATGTAAATAAGAGATTCATTGCGCTGCAAAGTGAACTTCATTGATTATAACGTATTTTGTGCGATCATGATGAACTAAGATGAGTGACAGCTTTTTAGTGATTATATATAAACCTGTGATGTATTACCTGTGACTGTTTTGCCAGGCTGTATTTGGGCTGGTTTTTGCTTAATTTGGCCTTTTTCAAATAAACATTCACTTTCATCTACACTTGGGCTCTGTCTGTGTTATTGGTCCTAGCTATTGTCAGATTAGGGGTAGGTGATATGACCAAAATCGTATATCATGATGAGTAATTTTATTTCACGATAACAAATATCACAATATACTTATTTTATAGAAGAAAGAAGGATATTATATAGAAATCAGAAGGTTTTTATGATACTAGGTCATACCACCAAACTTGAACAAATTGCCTGCCACAAAGCCAGCTTAGTTAGTTTGTGCCAGCCCTGGGTTTTAGGTTCCACGGAAGTGGGTCAACTTTTACTGGTGTTCAGCTGTGCTCCACAGCTGAGCTGCCATTTCAGGTTTTATTCAACTCAAAGCAGCCAAAGGACTGAACTCCACCAACAGGGATTCTCTGGAAGAAATGATGCATTACTATAACACCACATACAGCAGTTTTGCTTCTGCATTACAGTTTTTCTCGATTGCTAAGGCACAATTCATGAAACAATTCACCATTTTCTCACAACTATAAACACAATCTCAAAACTACACACCAACTTCAAACTTCCAGGTCAAAATCAAATGCTTTAGTCAAAAACATGTTCTCTTTTGTCAGAATCAAACTTTGGCCTCAGATGATACACAAACCTGTTAAATACACAGACTACTTTCCTGCCTAGAGAACACTAGTGAGATCTGTTCAAAACACTGTTATAAAAACCACCTTTTGGGAAACAGGAATCCTTTTGCTAGTCAATGTCTGTTACAATATACGACATAAATAGAGGGATGCAGATACAGCAAAGTTCAGCGATAAACTGTAAGAAAAGTTTACTGTCATTACACTACTGTAAAGAGATCATACAGTAAAAGCACTAGAAAAGAAAAGTTCAAAACCAAACAACAGAATATACAGTAAATACATGAATATGAATATACTGTCAGTTACTGTAAATAAATGAATTAATTCATTCTTTCAGCATCCTCTGTAAAATTGCATTACAGTATTGGTAGTATCCTTATTTGTTATAGCAGTTTCTTAGTCTTCTGAGACAAAAGACTTCTCTGCTTCCCCTAGACCAGGGCTGCCCAAACTCGGTCCTGGAGGGCCGGTGTCCTGCAGAGATTAGCTCCAACTTGCTTCAACACACCTGACTGGAAGTTTCTATGCCTAGTAAGAGCTTGATTAGCTGGTTCAGGTGTGTTTAATTAAAGTTGGAGCTAAACTCTGCAGGACAACGGCCCTCCTGGTGCCATCATTTATAAAATGTTGTGTATAAACCGTCCTAAATTTGTTCTAAGATCATTTCTCAAATTCAGAGGAAACGATCGTGCGCACAAAAACACGTGCGTACGCCTCTCTTCCAGATGTGAGATTTATAAATCGCAAATGATCTTCAAATTGTGCACAGCTGACTGGCGTCAGATCTCCGCCTTGTAAACTTGAAATTAATATCATTAGCATATAAAAGAGCACACGCCAGTATCCAAATTTCTATGCTTGAGAATGACGAGCACAAAGAAAAAAAACTTTACTGATTCTGAAATGGAGGTCCTGCTGGCGGAGGTAGAGGTTTGTGCGGGGACACTTTTTTATTTAATAATGTGTAATTGTTCTGTGGACAAACAATGTGTGTTTGTGGTTATATTTTTTCTATTGACTATTATAAAAATTACTACCTCTAGAAACAACAGAAATAATAATAATAATATTAATAGTAATTATAAAACAATTAGGTTTCCAAAAGAAAGAATTAACTACGAATTCAAGTAAAATTTTCAATCATCTTATAAAAAGTGAGCCATCCTACTTTTAAAATCACTTGCTATGACAACTAATAAAAAGTTTAGTATCATGAAATTCTTGCAAAACTTAAAAAATTGGACGTTTCATATAATAAAATAGATAAATGATTACACGATTATGGTCTCCGTTCTGAAAAAAACTGCATGTGATTTGGCATTTCTTTGTATTTACACAGTTTACTAATGCTGCTCAAATGTGTTAATTAATGTACTGACACAAAAATATATAGTGTGTTTTATACAAATATAACTGATGTAAATGACAAAAACAAAATTTAAGGCTGATGTCTCTACTCATTTTCACAGAAGCAAAGCAGCAGATGATATAAATAAAAACAGTTAACAATGTTATTGAATAGAATATAGGCTATTAAAAACGTTATGGCACGACATATTCTTATAGGCTACACAGACAAAACCGTCGGAGATGCGTTTATGCATTTTTTTTTTCTATTTTATGCATTAGTAGTAAATCAAGACTTTGCAAGTTCTCTTGTATAATAAAAACATAGAATAAACTGTGTACAGAAAGCGAGTAAAAAAACTCTCAACATTAGGCTACTAAAAAGGTCAGTTTAATCTCGCAAAAAATCTGACCACACTACACAATTAATCTCTTACACTGCATCTTTGTTGTTTATGATTAATTCGGTGCTTGCACGTACACCGCTTTTATTATTATTGCAGCTTAGATGTTCAAATAGCTGCAGTACTCCGACTTTGCCACAAGGAAAAGTGTGTACGCCTGCTCAGACACTGACGTGCAGGTAAGTACTTTTCCACGTCAAAGACAGTTTTTACAAATATGAGCACTGGCGTGGATTTAAGCGCACACACACTCTAAGATCAAATCTGAGCGTACACACGCTTTATAAATGAGGCCCCAGACCGAGCTTGGACAGCCCTGCCCTAGACAGTCGTCTCTCAGTTCTGCAAAAATACAGTACATGTAAGACGTACTTGGCTACAAATCAGTTCAACAGTAATGATTTTGAGGGTGTATAACATGTGCTACAGTGTTTACTGTACATACGTAGAATGATGAAAGTTCTCTCATCTGAAGTACTGCTGCTATGTATATTGTATGTGTATTGTGTAAGTAGTATTGAAACCTTTTAGATGAGCCTGTAGGCCAACTTCCCACATGGTCATTCAGTCAAGTCAAGTCCCTTTATTTATATAGCACTTTTAACAATACAGATTGTGTCAGAGCAACTTTACAGTATTAATTAGGAAAATAGTGTGTCAATAATGCAAAAGGACAATAGTAAACACTCAATTTTCAGTTAAAGGCAGTTCATCATTGAATTCAGTGATGTCATCATCCAGCTCAGTTCAGTTTAATAGTATCTGTGCAATCAAGTCAACGATGTCGTTGGAAATTAAGTGTCCCCAACTAAGCACGCCAGAGGCGACAGCGGCAAGGAACCAAAACTCCATCTGTGACAGAAGGGAGAAAAAACCTTGGGAGAAACCAGGCTCAGTCATGGGGCCAGTTCTCCTCTGGCCAGACGGACCAGCAGTTCAATTCCATGCTGCAGCAATGTCACATTGTGCAGAGGACTCATCTGGTTCCTGTGGTCTTGTCCCGGTGGTCGTCTGATACAAGGTCTTCACTGGGGATCTGTATATGGGGGTTATCTAGATTTCCTGGTCTCCGCTGTCTTTCAGGGCTCTAGAGGCCTTTTCTAGGTGCTGATCCACCATCTGGTCTGAATACGTACTGATCCGGGTGACTGCAGTGACCATCTGATCTGGACACAGACTAGATCTGGTGGCTACGGTGACCTCAGAACAAGAGAGAAACAGACTAATATTAGCGTACGATGCCATTCCGCTAAACCTGTATCAGAATCAGAATGAGTTTTTATTGCCAGGTATGGTTACACATACAAGGAATCTTTTTTTGTGACAGAAGCTTCCACAGTGTAACAGATTGACAGTGACAGAACAAAAAAACACAGATACTAAAAAAAAAAATAATAAAAAAAAAAATTTTTAGAACAATATCAAGAAGACAGGCCAACTAACAAAACATAAAAACAATGCAGAGCACCAGCACACGGAGCACCATCAACGTCGCGCCATCGGAATTAAGCAGTCAAGTAACATACGGAGTTGTTATAGAACGGGTTTCCCGTTCCTTTTTGTCCTAATTAAATGCGCCAAAAATCCTTACCCGAATTTTGGGAATATTAGAAATTTTTTTTGTGTGTTATTTGTAAGTCAGGTTAAGAGATGGTCCTTTAATCTAGATTAACTGACAGTGTGTCCTGCCTCCCGAAACCATGGTAGTAGGTTATCCAAGTTTTGGACTAATAGGACCAGACCGTTTTGAGACGCCGCAGACCGTGGAGGACTATATTCACTGAGAGCCACTGCGAGCTCGTTCAAATACTGATGTGCTCACCACTGAGGCTTTATAAGTAATAAGCAAGATTTTAAAATCTATAGGAAGTTTAATAGGTAGCCAGTGCAGAGTTGACAGAACCGGGCTAATATAGTCATACTTCCTGGTTCTAGTAAGAACTCTGCTGCATTTTGGACCAGCTGGAGTTTGTTTATTAAGCGTGCAGAACAACCACCCAATAAAGCATTACAATAATCTAACCTTGAGGTCATGAACGCATGAATTAACATTTCTGCATTTGACATTGAGAGCATAGGTCGTAATTTAGATATATTTTGAGATGGAAAAATGCAGTTTTACAAATGCTAGAAACGTGGCTTTCAAAGGAAAGATTGCTATCAAATAGCACACCTAGGTTCCTAACTGATGACGAAGAATTGACAGAGCAGCCATCGAGTGTTAGACAGTGTTCTAGGTTATTATATGCGGAGGTTTTAGGTCCTATAATTAACACCTCTGTTTTTTCAGAATGTAGTAGTAAGAAATTACTTATCCAGTATTTTATATCAACTATCGTTCCGTTAGTTTTTAAAATTGTTATGTTTCGCCGGACCGCGAAGAAATATAGAGCTGAGTATCATCAGCATAACAGTGAAAGCTAACACCGTGTTTCCTGATGATATCTCCCAAGGGTAACATGTAAAGCGTGAAAAGTAACAGCCCTAGTACTGAGCCGAGGTACTCCATACTGAACTTGTGATCGATATGATACCTCTTCATTCACTGCTACGAATTGATGGCGGTCAGATAAGTACGATTTGAACCATGCTAATGCACTTCCATTAATGCCAACAAAGTTTTTTAGTCTATTCAAAAGAATGTTGTGGTCAATAGTGTCGAACGCATCGCTAAGATCCAGTAGCACTAATACAAACATGATCAGATGATATGATGATAAGATCAGGGGCGTCATGCATTCATTATTTTGGGGGGGGGGGTTCGTCATGTGACACACAGCAGCCACAACAGCGCTTGTTTATTTTTTATTTTTTTATTCGAAACATTCCCAAACGCATTAACTGAATTATCATTAAATATCTTGATTCTCACCTTTATAGATTGTTGATCTATAGTGGGCGATGGTCAAAGTAGCCTAATAATGCAGTCTATTAACTATGCATAAAAAACCTGTCTGTTTACTTAATTAACAGATATGGGTGTCATGCCATAACATATTTTTTATACGACTTTAATGTGAATTTAACATTGAAAGTTAATGTGAATAACAACATTGCAAGTAAGGCTATAATCATAACAGCCTATAGAATGAGAGCAAAGAACATTTACATTATCAAAAAACACTGACAGTCTAGTTCAAGCACTCTCAAAAAATCCCATTAAAATCACTGAAGCTGTTTACACTTTGGCTTTTTTTGCTCCTTGTGAAACCTATGATAATGAGATTTCAAGTCAGTCAATCAAATGTGACTACATTCATGTTGCATTCAATGACATTTAATATATTATATTGTATATAATATAAGTGTGTGGTGGGCCTATATTTGGGTTAAAATACATGCTTTTAAAATAGGCCTATATATTATAAATAAAATATAGCCTATAATATACACTACCATTAAAAAAAAGGTCAGTAAGATTTGTTAATGGATTAATTAAAACAAGGTTGCATTTGTTTGTTTAAAAAAAATACAGTAAAAACAGTAAATATACAATTTGAAAGAACGGCTTTCTATTTGAATATATATTTAAAATGTGTTTGTCCTCATGCTAGCTTCACTACTTCAGCGTCAGTGGCCACATGATCTTTCAGAAATCATGCTGATTGTTCCTTAAGGAACATTTCTTCTTATTATAGCTGGCACACACTGACAAAAAAAGCTAGTTTTGCAATGTAATTGACTATAACAAATATATACAGTAAATCAGGACAGCACTAAAATAGTAACTATTTTGAAAATGAGGAGCATATGTATCCCATCTTTCTACATCCCCAGTTCCAGAAAGTTGGGACATTTTCTGAAATGCCATAAAATCAAGAATATGTTCTCTTTAACCTTTATTTAATTGGCTAAAAAAAATTCCAATGGTTTGACTGGCCAACTTAATTTTAAACAAATTTTGAGCCGTCATCCAGCTTTGCTTGCAAAGACTGAGAAGCTCCTTTTATACCCAAACATGATACCTTGACCTATTACCAGTTCATCTGCTTGCTGTGAACTGTTTCAAAACAGTTTATTTGGTTATTCTATAACCTTTTCACTTTTATTTTGCCTCTGTTCCAGCTTTTTTGAAGTGTGTTGCAGACTTCAAAATAAAAGTTTATATTTACAAAATACATTTAAGCTGGTCAGTGAAAACTTTGGAAATCTTTTCTTTGTACTTTTGTCAATTAAATAAAGGTTCATTGAATTAACAAATCACAGCTTTGTATCCTTTGACAAAACCCAACTTTTCTAGAATTAGGGTTGTACTTAGTTTTCTTTAAAGTATTTGTAAGCAAACTTTTAAATATTCTCACAAAATGTATGAAATACAGTAAAGTAGGGTTAACATTTCTTCCATTTGCATGCGTAAATGGAGTATTTACCCACCAAAATAACCATGTCCACTAAGTCAGAAAAAGTCTATATATTCTCTAAAAACTATTTTCTCAGAGGGTCAGCTTGTTCTGTTTATTGTGAAGATGATTTTGGACAATTGTATGTGACCCTATATATGTAAAACCAATAAAAAAAAAATTATATAGATATTAAAAGCAGGGGATGTGTCGTATCAGTTATATCCATTGCTTCTGCATTCTGAGTCTTGCATTCGATGATGACACACACAAACCAGGATGAAGACGAGGGAGCTGACAAGACAAAAGCAAGCAATTTGGCTGCTAAAAGAAAAGATGGTCAATTAAAAACAAAGGCATGGAGAAATCAAAAGTTTGGAGACCACCAGAGACGCCAGCAACCAACAACGACCTGAGAAAAACAACAGCAGTTGATGACAGACAAATCATAAAAGCTGTGAAAATGAACCCTAAAATACATGACTGTAAAATCACCAACAAGCCCCAGAAAGCTGGGTGATGCTGACGATCTACTGTCCGCAGGAGACTTTGACAGAATTACAGAGGCTACAGCCAGATGCAAACCTCTAATCTTGCCTTTCTGTTTTTGGTGCTGCTCAGAGTTTGCAAAAAAAGCACAAAGGTGAGCCAGTGGAGTTTTGGAACAGAGTTTTATGGACAGGTGAGACAATGATTAACCTTCATCTAAGTGATGGGAAAGCAAAAGTGTGGAGAAAAAGGGAACTGTAAATGATCCTGAGCATACAACCTCATCTGTAAAGCATGGTGGAGGTGGTCATGGCGTGGGCATGTATGACTGTCTCTGGAACAGGCCCTCTCAACTTTAATGATGACAATGTTTGATGACAGCAGCAGCATGAATTTGGAAGGCTACAAAACCATCTTGGCTACCAATAATCAAGAAAATGCCACTAGATTCATCAGAAAGCACTTCACATTGCATCAGGACAATGACCCAAAACACCCTGCTAGTGAAACGGAAAGGCTTTAAGTTGCCCAAATCAATCTCCAGATTTAAATCTGATTGAACATGAATTTCACCGGCTGAAGAGGAGACTAAAGGCAGAAACTCCCCAAAACAAGCAACAGTTGGAATTGACTGCATTAAAGACTGGGGAAAGCATTTCAATGGATTAGACCAAGAGTCTGGTGAAGTCTATGGGTCACAGACGCAAGGCTCTGATTGCATACAAGGGATCTGCAACTAAATAACTTTATATCTTTACATCTGCCTTACGTTCATCTGTCCCAATAATTATGCTCACATCAGATAGTGGGATGAACCTAAAAGTGCTGTCCTTTTTATTTGGTAAAACAGCTAATAATTACAGAAGTCAATTTTATTATTGGGTGTTCGTCTCAGATTTGCAGATATTTTTCTTGACTAATGACTACTGACACAATTTCTTTGTTTGCTGTGTACTGTCCCAACTTCTTGAGGGCGTATATATATCTTATATATATATATATCAGTGGGTACGGAAAGTATTCAGACCCCTTAAATGTTTCACTCTTTGTTATATTGCAGCCATTTGCTAAAATCATTTGTTAATTTTTTTTTTCCTCATTAATGTACACAAGCACCCCATATTGACAGAAAAAAACACAGAATTGTTGACATTTTTGGAGATTTATTAAAGAAAAACTGAAATATCACGTGGTTCTAAGTATTCAGACCCTTTGCTCAGTTAGTAGAAGCACCCTTTTGATCTAACACAGCCATGAGTCTTTTTGGAAATATGCAACAAGTTTTTCACACCTGGATTTGGGATCCTCTCCAGTTCCTCCTGTGCAGAAATCCCCTCTCCATTCTGTCAATTTGGATGGTAAACGTTGGTGGACAGCCCTTTTTAGGTCTCTCCAGAGATGCTTAATTTGGTTTAAGTCAGGGCTCTGGCTGGGCTTTTCAAGAACAGTCACAGAGTTGTTGTTAAGCCACTCCTTCGTTATTTTAGCTGTGTCTTAGGTCATTGTCCCCCCCCCCCCCCCCCCCCCCCCCCCCCCCCTTGTGGATAGGTAACCTTCGCCCAGTCTGAGATCCTGAGCTCTGGAAAGGTTTTCGTCCAGATATCCCCCCCCCTGGGTTCTTGCCTCATTCATCTTTCCCTCGATTGCAACCAGTCCTCCTGTCCCTGCAGCTGCAAAACACCCCCACAGCATGATGCTGCAACCACCATGCTTCACTGTTGGGCCTGTATTGGACAGGTGGTGAGCAGTGCCTGGTTTTCTCCACACATACCGCTTAGTATTAAGGCCAAAAAGTTCTATCTTGGTCTCATCAGACCAGATAATCTTATTTCTCACCATATTGGAGTCCTTCAGGTGTTTTTAGCAAACTCAATGCGGGCTTTCATGTGTCTTGCACTGAGAGAGGCTTCCGTCGGGCCACTCTGCCATAAAGCTCCGACTGGTGGAGGGCTGCAGTGATGTTGACTTTCTACAACTTTCTCCCATCTCCCGACTGCATCTCTGGAGCACAGCCGCAGTGATCTTTGTGTTCTTCTTTACCTCTCTCACCAAGGCTCTTCTCCCCTCGATAGCTCAGTTTGGCCAGACGGCCAGGTCTAGGGAGGGTTCTGGTCGTCCCAAACGTCTTCCTTAAGGATTATGGAGGCCACTGTGCTCTTAGGAACCTTAAGTGCAGCAGATTTTTTTTTTGTAACCTTGGCCAGATCTGTGCTTGCCACAATTCTGTCTCTGAGCTCATCAGGCAGTTCCTTTGACCTCATGATCCTCATTTTGCTCTGACATGCACTGTGAGCTGTAAGGTCTTATTTAGACAGGTGTGTGGCTTTCCTAATCAGTCCAATCAGTATAATCAAACACAGCTGGACTCAAATGAAGGGGTAGAACCATCTCAAGGATGATCAGAAGAAATGGACAGCACCTGAGTTCAATATATGAGTGTCACAGCAAAGGGTCTGAATACTTAGGCCTATGTGATATTTCAGTTTTTCTTTTTTAAATAAATCTGCAAAAATGTCAACAATTCTAGGTTTTTCTGTCATATGGGGTGCTGTGTGTACATTAATAGGAAAAAAAATTAACTTAAAGGATTTTAGCAAATGGCTGCAATATAACAAGAGTGAAAAATTTAAGGGGGTCTGAATACTTTCCGTACCCACTGTATCTATAAATTAGACCAACACAAAATACTATGACAGTTGTTGAAGCTACTGTTTCCAAGTCATGGAAAAAAAAAGCTTTAAATGCATTTTTAACTTTTTATTCCATCCAGTCACATTATATGCATCTATAGAACATCCAATTTACATTTTAAGGAATCACTTCTCAACTCTCCTTAAAAATGAGATGACAAAAACATCCTACATCAGTGATAACGTTAATTTTCAGAATATCATAGCTAAACTTTTGCCTTATTTTGAAAAGCAAATGTACTTTTATCTACCATTTTACCAATCTGTGAATATTTCTGTTTTTATAGCTGTGCTTTTTGGCACACAAGCAAAGTACCCTCATGGTATTTCATTGAAAAAAGGACATTTTCTTTGCTACCATTTCTTGATGTAATGCAGAATATGTACATGAACGCTTATTCTTCAATAAAGATTTTCTAGAGTGTTACCAACAGCACAGCATTTTAAGCATCACATTACATTATCTAGACCTACACAAAAAGTATTAGAATAAACAGGGGCAAGATGAAGCATTCAGATACACGAGACAGAAAAAATAATAATAAAATACAAGCGCATTCAAAAATTCCCTTTAACGACAGGTGCAATTAGACATGAAAATGGGTCAGGAAAATTAATGAAAAATTGAGCTGTCTTGCCCTATTAGTGTATTAAATTCAGTATGTACATTAACGGGAATAATCAAAGAACATGATATTTATGAATTCAACATTCTTAAAAGTTTAAGACATGGCAATATGTTACAATGTTGTATTTGAAAGAAAATAAATCTATATACAGCAAGACATCCATCGTTGCAAAGCATTTAAGATACATTTCCAAAGAATTTCCCCCCCAATGTGTAAATATGTGCAGATAATCACTTGACTTCAATATACAATTTAAAAGAAGGACCAAAAAAACTTTAAGTGACAAAGCAGTATGTACAAACTGGACAGTAACAAACGCAGAGCACCCTCGAGAGAACCAGCGTATGCCACATGCTTTGTTAAACACACTGCTGATGTTAAGTTTGTGTTTTTGATCATAATCAAAAATAATTTGTTTCATCAAGATAAAGCCATCCAACATATCAAACGCACAAAATTTTTAAAGAAATAAAAATGATTTGTGCTCATTTAAAGCGGGGCTTTCTTAACGAGCAAATACACTTTGGAAGACTAGGATATGTTAATGCTATTTTACAAATGAATAAAATAGTCTAAGTTCACACTGACAGAGTGGGTAAATGTACAGTAATGTATAATATAAGTTAAGTTCATTTTTAACAAACATCAACTATAATGGAAGAAATTAAAAAGGCTTTGTGACTTGCGGTGTAAGCAAGGCAAGTCGAATATAAGTGGAACTGCACCTTTTTCATCAAGTCAAAAACAGACTTTTGGAACACATGCAGCTTTGGAACATGAGAGTGAGTGAATGATGACAACTTACGTTTTAGGGTAAACAGCACACAGATGTTACTAACTCTGGGTTTGCTACTGATTTCAGTCACGGTTCGGCATCTATGCCGAGTTTGGGGAAGAGTGATCAATTCTTCAGAAGAAAAGAAAAGCAGTCGAAGCTAGCACAGTATGTGTCACAATGCAAAGCCAGAGTAGGAAGAACAACAAATAAAAAAAGCACACTGCATAGTATATAAGCTCATTTTAGTGTTTTCTGATAGCATGCGTAATGTTTAGTGTCATTAGAGAGTGTAGTCCACATAACATCGATTACACTGAAAATCCAATCTAGGTAAATCACATTCAAACCCAGTAGTGCTAAATCACCTCTACAGTACATCTGCAAATGTAAACACACACAGAAAAAGCAAATGAAAATGTAATTGTAACGATGGAATATCTGGCAATGTAACTTGAGTGTCCTCTGGTTCCTATTGCACGCTGACCGCAGGAGGACAGTCGCAGTGGTGTGAACGACCCATACAAACACACAGAACAAACATATCTGCAGTGAGCGCTGCGGAGGAAGTGTTTTCCTTTTTAGGGTGTCTGGGATCCAGACCTCTTGAAGCTACCCAGCAGACTCTGAACACCCTTCTTCACACTGGATCCGACCCTGCGGGCGACGGAGTCAGCAGGCGGGCCGGGCAGACAAGAGCTGCCACTGCTGGGGGGCCGAGCGTCCAGGCACTTCTGATACCTCAGCTGTGAATGATGGAATACATCATTGAAACTCTAAATATTATAGCAACATATTTCAGCTTGAACTAGGGTTGTCAGATTATACTCTGTAATCTTATTTAAACTTGAACTGTAAAACTGAACTGTAACTTCTGCACCCAAAAAACATCAAACAAGTCTCCCCAAAAACCCCGGTCAGTCCCCAAACACTAGCAAAACATGCTCCACTGCTTGAGCCAGACCAACAGAAATGGTTTACATTTGGGAGAGGGACTGTTTACTGCAAGTTAAATTAATTCTTCACTGCACATGTGGAAGAGATTGGGGAGTTCGTGGCTAGTGTTGCACACTTTCATATATTTATTATTGGTGTTCTTTGCCTTTAGTATATATTACAGTAGAGAGCAAAGAGGAAGCAAATAACCAACAGTGTCTGGCATTACTTTAACCTTTAAAAAAAAAGTGCATACACAATTGGGATTTGAGAGCTGTAGCGGAGGGGCCAGCAATAAATGACTTAAAAATCACAGTGTTCATGCTCTTCAAGAAGTATTGTGAAACATTTCCCCAGTATTACACTCTTTGCACTGGCTGCCGATGTTATAGAATTGATTTCAAAATTTTACTTTTTGTTTTTAAAGCTCTGTCATTAAGGTCATCTCAACAAAGATTGCTGTTGCTTCTGAGATTTAGGGCCTCGGTTATAAAGTGTGCGTCACTCCGGAAAAAAAATCCACGCCAGCGTTCATATTTGTAAAAAGGGTCTTTGACGTGGAAAAGTGTTTAGCGTCACATCACGGTCTGAGCAGACGTACTCACTTTTCCAGAAACCTGCACTACTCCAACAAGAAAATGTAAGCTGTTCTTGCAGCTCGCTGTTTTGAATTAAAGCATTTGGATGATCTTTTATGTTAATGACATTAATTAGGAGTTTACAAGGCAGAGAGCTGAAACCATTCAGTTGCGCACAAGTTCAAGATCATTTACGATTCATAGATTTCACATCTGAGAGGCGTAGGTGTGTTTTCTGTGCATATGTTCATTCTATGAATCACACGTACGCATATTTGAGAGATGATCGCAAGTTCAAATTTAGGATGGTTTCTGTGCAACATTTTATAAATGAGGCCCCTAGACTCAAGTCGAGGGGTGTCCGAGCTTTTATTTTGTTTATCCTTGAGATTAATCTCCAGAGAGTCTGAATTTAAATCTAAGTTCAAAACTTACCTTTTCTCTCAGGTTTACAACTTCTTTTGATTTTTAAAGTTGAATTTTCTGATCTTGATGTAAACTTTATGATTGCTTTGTAGTTTTTTTTTTACTCTCTTTTTTTTAGATTTTTATCCTTTGTCTTTTTTGTTCAGCACAATGGTCATCTACTGTTGTTTTTATTTGTGCTATATGACTGATTTGATTTGATCATGTAGATCAAACTCGTCCTTACTCACCATACAGGCGGCCTGTACAGCCTCACTTAGACTTGCAGCGTTTGGATCACACCAGAACATGTGACATATAAAGTCTCCAGGTCCCTCTGCCATTATGAATGCAAACGTGTGCACATCCTTCCCAACTCCCATAAATGACAGGAAACGCACACGACATTCAGAAAGAACTTCCTCCGTCTGTGACAATGAGACAAGAAATATCAGTGTGGTTATCTAATAAAATTTTTATGATACAGCATTACATATAATACTCAAGTACCGCATAATGTCAACAAACAGAAACCTGACCTCAGAATTCAGAATAGTGAGTGTAGCGGACGCCACGTTCACAGTCACAGGTGTCCAATCCTCCTTGTCTTTGCCGTTAAGAGCATTCTCCAATGCTACATTAATCACATCCACGCCTTCAAGAGACAGATACAGACATGACTCAACTTCAATTTCAGGCAGCTAACTTTGATTTAAACATGAAATGCATACATGCTATTTTAAGTGCTTACAGTGTATGACATAGCTACACAAAAATGGGGAAAATGCAGGTAAAACTTGTACTTTGTGTATAATAGTATAATGCAGTGCCGTATAATAGCAGTTAATGAGGACTCCCTACCAGCTGGCTTTGTCACTGGCACACGACCCAAGTACCGCACCTGGAAGCGCTGGACCAGCTCGTTCTTGGGAGCTGGGAACTCTGAAGGAAGAAAAATCTGATTCAGTCTTAATGGTATCATTTCATTATTATCCATTACAGTACTCACTTGAGAAGGAGGGAGAAATATCTGATGCACACGTGTAGTCAAACCCAACAGTCAACAGTTACATACTGTACTGCAGACCGTCCACAAACAAAAGCAAAATTCATGTCATAAGTTACCCTGGAAGGGGATGTCCCTAAGTCTTGAGGGGTCAGTGTTCAGTCTGCTGGACGACTTCCTCTGGGCCATTATCTAGGGATATACACAAGACAAAACAATATAAACAAAACACATGGACATAATTGCATCGGCAGTTGCGTTCTCTATCTGGCTACCTGGTTGATCCAAACTGATATAAAAGAGTAAGACACACAGGTGTTAACTACAAATAGAAATACTGATACTTGTGTATACAGAGTAAAAATAAATGACTAGAAAAACACCTAGCATCGGTTTCAATAATTTAGCATAAAGAATGAGGGGATGCACCAATAATCAATTTCGTTGGCCAGATGCTGGACTTGGCACTGGTGTCTGGAGCGATCACTGTCGTCAAACTTCCCTGGAGGTACAGTATGTGCACCAACCTTTTGCATAAGGAGCATGGCAAGTGTGAGTATTAGAGGTTGCTCTGTACCTGAAGACAAGCTAGTGATTTTGCATTTACTATTGCAGTAACGTCAGCCAGAAATTCTGCCATTTTCTGCTCCTCCCTCCTGAGACCATCGCCAGCACAAGTGTCTCTCTACAAACACAAGGAAACTGAAACATCTGATGGGTGTCTTGTCATCATTGCATTTGGCTCAGGTCTTGAAGCACATGAGAACCACAAGCTATTATTGAGGTCTGGACCGCAAAAGAGAACATCATTCAATGACAATCCACTGAACCACTGATTTAGCCAGGTTTTGGAAGGTGCTATACTCCAAAGAATGCTTGTACTTACTACGTTTTGAAGTAGCAGCTCCTGTTGACAAAGATTTTTTCCATAACCCATCCTAAACTGTTGGGTGTAAGGTGCATTGTGATAACCACTGCAATTACCCTATACCCAGATAGACATGTGCCGGCATTCGGTAATGCGATACATCACGATAATGAATATGCACAATATAGAGTTATCGTGGGCACTTCAAAATACCGTGAATAAATATTTATTACAAATTATTCTGATTTTTTTGAATGCATTTTAAGAATATTTTTCCATGTAAACAAGCACGGATGAGAAGCGCATGGCAGAACATGTGAAGGAGACGCTCTGAATGAAAGCACATTCACTCTCTGACAGCAGATGGCGCTGAACAGCAGAAATGCAGCCGTTACCCTGGAAACCCCATAAATAAAGCAGCTACGCTACTTTCTCAAATGTATTTAAATGGTTTAAACAGCCATTCAGTTTTTGTATTTGCAATGGTGTTCATCACAGTGCCAAATACCTAAATATTTAGACTTAATAGGCTATTAATTTTCAAATGTTTTTTTACATTTTAATCTGGACTACAACATGCCCTAAAAATTGTTTGAACATGTTTTGATTCTTTATTGTTTGGTCACACTTTACATTATAGGCTCTATTAATTGACATTAGTTAATTCATTAGTTAACAAACTGCCAATGAAAAATTCTTCTAAACATTCATTAATCTTAGGTTATTTCAATATTTAGTATCACGTTGTTAAAATCAAAAGTTACAATTGTTTTATTTAATGAACTAACAGTTGTAGGCTATTTTTTTAACA
Organism: Sinocyclocheilus anophthalmus; assembly: GCA_018155175.1. Lineage (NCBI taxonomy): Eukaryota > Metazoa > Chordata > Actinopteri > Cypriniformes > Cyprinidae > Sinocyclocheilus > Sinocyclocheilus anophthalmus. The sequence goes on from JADLZN010005946.1 coordinate 59,837, forward strand.
AAGATTAATAACTTCCTGTAGCAAATGTAGCTATTGCTCCTTACTATGCATTAACTAAGGTTAACTAATGAGATAATATTGTAAAGTGTTACTTATTGGTTTTTATAATTCTTTTGCACTTTAATCTGTGAGAATTCTTTTAACTTTTACATACAATAAAGTAATATTTCGCAACATGAAAATTTGATAGAGTCATATGCCTATACCCAGATGGACGATGTCTCTGCCAAGCAGCAGGAGAATCTCTGCAGAGGTGGTCAGCTCTATAGCTTTAAAGGGGTCATGAACTGAGAAATAAAAATTCCCTTGATCTTTTGACATATAAGAGGTCACTGTACTGTAAAAACATCTTGTCAGAAGCCAAAACTTTCTCATTAGCTAAAACGCTTATATTTAAGCGACTGGCAAAACAACAGCTTTTGGAATGTTCTACTCTATGATGTAATTGTGTGGATAAGCACCGCCTCCGCAGAAGATCAATGCCTGCTTCTACTTCGCTGCCTGTTTAGCCCTGCCCACAGTTTCTGCCTGTTTAGCCCCGCCCACAGTTTCAACATCGCTGCCTGATTAGCCCCGCCCAGTTTCAACATCGCTGCCTGATTAGCCCCGCCCAGTTTCAACATCGCTGCCTGATTAGCCCCGCCCAGTTTCAACATCGCTGCCAGTTTTGCCCCGCCCACAGTTTCAACATAGCTGGCCAGTTTAGCCCCCAGCCCACAGTTTCATCATCGCTGCCTGTTTAGCCCCGCCCACAGTTTCTGCCTGTTTAGCCCCGCCCACAGTTTCAACATCGCTGCCTGTTTAGCCCCGCCCACAGATTCTGCAGCATTGCCTGTTTAGCCCCGCCCACAGATTTTACATCGATGCCTGTTGAGCCACTGCCTGTTTAACGCAGGTCGACGCAGAAACCAAACGACAAAAATGTTTCGAAGACAACAAGCGGAGCGCTCACACAGAATCACATAGGATCGTTTGAAAGACGTGTCTATAGACGCGGTTTTCAAAAGCTCCCGTGTGCTTCTGTGTGAGCGCTTGGTGAAGAGTGTGAAGTGATGATCATAGTAGTCAATCACAGTCATATCTGTTGAGCACATGAACAAAATGGCCAATCAGCGGTGTTTAGGAATCCGCTCATCAGTGCTTAAATGCTAGCGGGAAATGGTCATTTTTTAAATTTCAGTACCGACTGGTACCAAAGTCAGTACTTTTGCCAACACTTGTACCCATATTTATTTCACATTTCATTTTTGTATATGTAGGTTTGTCAGCTACATCACATACTATTAATCGCCTCATTTTGAATAAGTTTTCTGATTAGCCTCCAGTTATCAAACCTGTGTAAGTTTCAGGGTTTTATTATAGTCCACTTCAGATTACTAACAGTAAGTAACTTTGCAACTACATGTCAACTAGCAGTCATTCGAGTATTAGTAGACTGTCTGCTTAATATCTTCTAACACTTTATTTTGATGGTTCCACAACATACAACACACTGACTATGAGAAACTTTGAAAGTATATGTCAACGTATTCTACTAACCCTAAACCAAACCTAACAGTCTAATCTGAGAGTTAGTAGACATGTAGCTGCAAATTAATGAGAATTAGTTGACATGTAGTTGCAAAGTTACTTATAGTTAGTAGAATGTCTAAAGTGGACTATCGAAAAGTGTAACCTAAGTTTCTTCTGTTGAGCACAAAACAAGATATTTTTGAAGAATGTTGTAGCCAATGACTTACACAGAATAGAAAAAAATGCTAGGAAATTCAATGGCTACGATCAACTGTTTGGCATCAAAATTTCTCAAAATATTTAAAAATTTTGAAAAAAAGAATCATACCCTCCACTTAATCCAAACCTGTGAGTAAATGATGACAGAACTTTCGTTTTTGAACTATTCCTTTAAACACTCGACACATTGCCGTTTCAATAAATGTAGAAAATTTTGGACACTACAGCACAGTGCACAATGTCTATGATATTTAATCAAGAATATGAGTATTTTTAGCCAGCAGCTATGATGTCCTCACCTTTGAGCAGATGTCATGCAGGCTTGTGGCGATGTTCTTTGCAGGGGTGTCACACCGAAATACATGACACTTGAGCACGTGAGTCAACTTGTCTCGTGCCACATATGCAAAGTCCCTGTAGTAAGAGACAAGAGACAAACATAAACATATGCATGTTGTCATATCACTTCAATTTATCCACATACCCATAAACACATGCACGCACAGTAATAAATGTCTTGTATGTGTGTGAAACCTTGGGTCCCTGAATAGGAAACGAGATGCAATATTATGGCTGATGCTATGGGAACACGCTTGAGCCCATAAAGAGTCATGACATTTTATTGGCAGATAGTGCTAACTCTGCTCACTGAGGCATTTCTTCTCTGATGCCTTTTAAGAATGTGGACTCTATTTCATATGAAGGAAACCAAGCAGATATGTAGTATGGCCAGCTACACAGCGTTTTGTTCTCTATTCAGGGAATCAAGGTTACATATGTAACCAAGACATTCCCTTTCAAAGGTATACTTTGACACTGCAGCAGTAGCCGACACTATACCATCACACCGCCACACAGATATCTTCCAACGATACTCCTCAGCCCAAAGTAGGGCTGCACTATTAATCAAAATTATTATGCACTACGGTCGTAAGAACACGCTCATACAACTTGAACCGAGTCTCTGGCTGGACGGACATCATTGCATCCAAAAGATTAACGCTTTGAGAGCTTCTGAACTTGGGCACAAATGCCAACATATCCACTCTATGGAGCGAGGACCTCTGAGTGTGAACCACTAAATATAAGAAAACTCCCAAAATCCATACTCCGATATATAATGCTGCATCCACTGACAGATGATTCGTCTTCCTGAAGAGAAATCAGCACATGCTCGTCCTTATGAGGTGTCAGTGAAGCAATGCCTCAGTGGGTGGTGCTAGTATTATCTGCCAATAAATAGGCATTATTCTATACAAGCTTCAGACTATCGTCAAATCCAAGGGTTTGTTAGCGTCAGCTGTTGATGTAGTGCCGAAGTAAACCTATGAAAGGAAACATCTTGCTTTTGCACTAATTCTTGTTTGTACAATTTTGGGAAATCATTCCCAAAATGTGGAGTAAGACAAATACCTCTAAGTGAATTTGACATTAATCATATTTTTAACTGTAATATATTGTTATATAAAAATAGTGAAATACTTCTATAAGTTAATATATTTAAATAGTTATTAGTTTGTCAACTAGGGTTGGACAACTAATACACATATTGCAATAGAAATTACAATATGGCTTAGTGCGATTACCAAATGACAAAAGAAAGTGATTTAATTAAATATATATAGTCTGATGCACTCTGCACTGCTGACAATTTTACATCTAGCCATGTAAGTATATCACAGCACTACCACTGTCTTTAGCATGTCAAGTGTATGGTAATTTAGTCAGAAACCACAAATCTGTATTTTAGCAGTACAGAGGAGCAACTTGTAAATGACCTGGAAGTTACTGCTGGTTAATATTTAGACTTAATGGACCACAATTCAGTCACTATATTATACTAACAATATGTTATGCACAGAGTAGAAAGGAAGCAGAGAGCTGTAAAGGGCTGACAATACGCAGAATGCAAATACAATACATTGATGTGATGTCATGAATATGCTAATGAATGTCATCAAGGTGACACTTTGAATCTTTACACAGATCTTTTCCAGACAACAGTAGTTCACAGTCACCACAATTTTCAAGTTTCAATAAATAATAAATAAAAACATTTATATTAATATTATATGATCCAAATCTTATTTTTTCGGAAGCTCTCAAACTAATTCAGTTTAGACATGCAGAACAGAAAATAATATTTGAGAGCTGCACTAGAGGGGAAGATTTTCAGGGAATAACTTCTGCTCATCACACAAAGCCATCACATGCATTCAGAAGAAAAAGAATATAGTGCATGATACATTTACATTGTTTTTAGAAGCTTAACAGCTGTGGTATGTTTGTATGAACAGTTGTTGAATGTAAAAGAGTGACATAAATATTCCTCCAAAATTGTCCTTTTGTGTTAAACAGAGGAAAGTCTAATCGACACACGGGTGAGAAAATTATGAAATTTCATTTTTGGGTGCATTACACTTGGTATTGTAATAAGTACACAAAAGCTAACAAACAATACAATACAATACAGTAACACACTACCTCTCCCTGGGATCCAGGATGCAGCAGGACAGACAGAACAAAAACACAACATTATAATTCAGCAAAATCTAAATTATTTGAAAATAAGCAGCTTCAGACAGTGTTGCAGTTGCTACAAAAGTGATGAAACTCAACGTAAAAGCCGATTTATTTCTTGTAACATTGTGCATCTGTCAGTCTGTGGTCATACACATGCTATTAATCTCTCATTCCAAAGCAAAAATGAGGCAAAAGATTCAGATTCAGTGTTTCTTTAACCTTTAAAGATCACTTATGCTGGCAACTCATGGAGCTGCTCACAGACTTACCTGCCATCGTCACGTCCGACTCCCCACACGCGAATGCTGATGATCGGCTGAGAGTGCAGCAGCGTTCGACCGTGAGGCTCGATCAGGTTCAGAGTCTCATTCTCCAGCACCAGAAGCATTTCCTTCCCCTACACAGCAACACACACAAAGGCATACTAAGTGGTGTGCTTTTGCCTCTCCTTGAAATCATAAACTTAATGTCAAAATTAGTCGAAACATGTAACATCATAAATTGCTATCTTGTTTGATTGAATAAACTGATCTTTTGGTTTGTCTCCATCAAATTTAAAGTAAAATTAGACAATAGAATGAAACACTTCATTTGTAAGGGATTTAATTCACGGGATTATCCACAAACACAAATTACACATGGTTATGTAATGCATACTGTAAATCATTTGAATTTCCATCAAAAATAACTATAATAACAGCAATACCCCATCCAAGGTATTTGCAGATTTATTAAAATAATATTTAAGACTTCAAGACCCTTTTTAAGAGCTGCATGCATAAAAAGATGCACGTCCATACAAAGAGGACTTTTAAAATACTTAAAACATTATTAATTATATAACATATGTATCGAAATGGTCAAAATATATACAAATTAAAGGCAGATACTGGATTTTGCTGATATGATAATAATGCATTTAAAGAAGGTTAATAAACAGACTACGTCAATACTAGTAAAACGTATATACTGAAAGCGTTAACATTCTTGATTTTGCTTTGCTGCTCTTGTATGTTAGATAGTTTATTGTGTAACCTACATGCCAAGAATACCCAGAAAAGTAGATTTTAATCATAATGCAGGACTTTACAGAACTGAAATATACGTGAGAAAGTGCAACAGTACAGCATTTTTACTTTTAAAGTAGGCATGAAATGGAAATTGTCATGATGCACACGGATAAATCATTTATAATAAACATTATGATAAAAAATATTCCATAAAAAAAATTAAAAACTCAATTTTGATTTCATGGTGACTTTACACATCTAGCCAAAGCCGTCACACAAAACGTTCGCTCGGTTCAGTTTCCGGGGTGGGGGGAGTTTGGGGGCTGCGCACAGCCCTCACAATGGTTGTGTGTGCAATGCTCACATTTATTTAATTAGATAAGATTTTGAAATTTGAAGATGAAGATTTAAAATTTTGAAATTTCTTATTACATCAAGGCCTTACTGTAATTCTTGTTTCTCTTTCATAGGTTAACTCAACACTGCGCAGCGATGACGCAATGGGAATGCCCCTTGGGTGTGCCGATTGTTCTGAAGCCCACACAGAATCATGCTAGTTCATTGGCTGATGGTGGGGGCACTACCTCGGCGATGTAACATTACTTACTCTAATACTAGTGAACGTGCCATCCACTCTGCAGATTTCCTTCTTCAGAAGCAGTTCATCTGACCCATGCTTTCTGGAAAATTCAACCAAATTGCTTATTTGTACTTCAGTGACTGCATTCAGTGGAACTTTGTTCTCCTTGCGGTGAAGTGTAATGGATCTCCTTCGCTGCCAGTCGTCGTCCTCTCGCTTTATTGCGAATGACGATACGCACAATAAGTGTATGAAATGTCTTGGTATTTCTCACATGTTCGAGGCCAAAAAACCATGGTTACTATGGTTAAATAGTGGTAACCACAAATTAACCACAGTTTAAATTTGGCATTTGTGATAAAACTGTGGCTATACAAATGGTAATCAATACACCAAAAAAATGGTTACTACACTTTTACTATAATAAAACCATGGTTAATAACGTAAGGGTTCTGCGGCATACACAGAGCTCAAGGAAGTATTGAGAAGCTGAAAAGTTTAACATTGAGTGGCTGGAAGAGCCTTGTGAGTGCCAGTCCTCTAAGCTTTCTAAGCCTTTCCTGAGTGGCCCTAATTCTCATCCTGCTCGGAGAAAGGACACTTTTTCAGAGATCGCGCCTAGGGACCAGTCCGCACTCGGGAAAGAGCCCATTAGGAGGAGTGACGAACCGGTGCATCCCCCACCTCACATGGTTTGGGGAGCTCATGGCCGTCCCTTCACCCGTCAGCGCCCGCATAAGTGGATTGCATTGAAGCATTTAGATAAACCCAGTCTTCAGAAGTGACTTCGCTCCTTCTCAAAGGAGCAAGGTTCCTCCTTCGGACATGAATGACAGCTTTTTCAGTAATTATTTTCTTGCCCTGAAGAAAGACAGAGGACTGCGCCGCATCCAGGATCTGTCTCACTTGAATTTTTACCTTTACAAAGTTCATCACTGTAGTAGACCTGAAGGATGCTTATTTTTATATTCAGGTTGTTCAGTGACACAGAAGGTTGCTCAGGTTTGCCTCACGGGGAGAGGCGTACCAATATCAGGTTATGCCTTTTGGTCTGGCTTTGGTTCCACAGACTTTCACAAAAGGGCCTTTCGCACCACTTTGGTTCCAGAACTAAATGTACAGTACTAAAGTACTGGGACGATTTTGCGCGAACTATTTCCCAGTACCATTTAAAGGGTTGCATTCGCACCGACGGTGTGTACCAAGAAGTGACGTAAGCTGGTCGACAGCGATGTCATTTGTGCGCGGCGTTCAACAACAGAAACAAAGAAGAACATGAGGATGGAGGACGCTGTGATCGGAGTGGTTTTTGTTGTGTCTCGCGGGTTTCACAATAATGGACATGGAAAGTCGACGTATACGTAAAGCGATTGAAAGAACGGAAAGGAGGACTAAGAATCTCCAACGACAACTGGCAGTGCTACATTTGCTACAAGTGCCTGCACTTCAGCGTCCGTCCATCTATTGCTGTTCTCCATACTTGCGAAATAAGCTGACACAATGTTTATGTATGTTTACACGGCGTTTTAAATCAATGTGGTTGAGGGCGTTTTCATACGCGTTTGGCCGATCAATGTCTACTTGCGTCACGATTATTACCAGTTGTGCTGGTTAGACCCTGCTCCGGAGTAGGAGCTAATTTGATTCTCGAAAAAGGCAGTCCGGTACTAAAATCGCACCCAGTTCCGGTGGTGCGAAAACGCCAAAAAGTGGGTAGTTCCACAATTAGTTCTGGTACTATGAAAAGGTTCCCGCGGTGCGGAAGGCCCTAAAGTAAATGTGCATGCTGTGTCCCTGCTGAGGCTGGATGATTATTCATTACATTTATATAGCGCTTTTCTGGGTACTCAAAGCACTTTACATAGAAGGGGGTAATCTCCTCAACCACCACCAGTGTGCAGCATCCACCTGGATGATGCGACGGCAGCCATATTGCGCCAGAACTCCCACCACACACCAGCTTATTGGTGGAGAGGAGGCAGAGTGATGAAGCCAATCAGTAGATATGGGGATTGTTAGGAGGCCATGATGATCAGAGGCCAATGGGCAAATTTCACACCTCTACTCTTTTCGAAAGACTTTTTTAAGGATTTTTAATGACCACAGAGAGTCAGGACCTCGGTTTAACGTCTCATCCAAAGGACGGTGCTTGTTGACAGTATAGTGTCCCCGTCACTATACTGGGGCATTAGGACCCACACAGACCACAGGGTGAGCACCCCCTGCTGGCCTCACTAACACCACTTCCAGCAGCAACTTAGTTTTCCCAGGAGGTCTCCCATCCAGTTACTGACCAGGCTCAGACCTGCTTAGCTTCAGTGGGCAACCAGTCTTGGGCTACAGGATGATATGACTGCCGGCTGGATCCTGGCCCAACCCAGGGAATTGGTGTCTCGTCACAGGGACATTCTTCAGGATCTGGCACCTTTGGCCCGAGATTTGGAGGCTGTGAGTGTGGTCGATTAAGGGTGATCAGTTGTAACCTTCCACTAGGAGGCTTTATTTTTCCAAGTGGAATGTTTTTGGGTCTTGGTGTTTGGCTCATGTAGTAGATCCAGTCAACTGCCCGATTGGTTCAGTGCTACACTTATTGCAGAAGTGGTTTGCGGTTGGAGCGGCTTTGAGGGTTTATGTCACAGCTATCGCTGCTCGTCGGGATTCGGACGGAGCCCCCTTAGGTAGGCATCATCTGGTCTCTTTGTTCATGCCTGGAGTTAGGCTTTGAGCCCTACACTCCCCTGGGACTTGTCTATTGTCCCAGAGGGCTTATCAGAGTTGCCTTTTGAGCTTTTGGAGTCAGAATTAATATAATAAGCGAGTACATCATGAATCCATTTACCAAACAATGTTTTTGGCTTATCCTGTATCACTACCGTACACCTATAATAAGTTTTTATATTCAGACTATTTCAGACTGGAACTGGGTTGTAGTGCGGAGTAGCCCAGTACCTGCATGATTCGTCATAGACATAAACAGAGAGAAGTAGCTCCGGCTACAATGTTCTTCCACAAGACGCACACAGTTCTGTTTATTAACCGCTAGAGCGCCAAAAGTTACAGAATGCAGCTTTATTGTCCTGGAGGGCTAATCAGAGTTGCTTTTTGAGCTTTTGGAGTGGCTTCCGACTGAATTTTGACTCTTAAGGCGACGTTTGTTTGAATGGCTGTGCGATATGACAATATATATCGGATAAACTAAATAAAAGGTCTATCGTTTCATATTATGATCTATCGTTTATTTTGTGGTGTTGCAAAATGCATTGTTTACATTAATACTTTCATCATTTGGATGACTGCGATCTTTACACGCCATCACAGGGCGTGAAGGGGAAACAGAACCAAGAGAACGACCAGCCAGGACAAAACGAGGAGCTCGTTCCTAAACGAGGGACTACATCTGTAGCATGGACACACGTTTTTAAGCACTGCAGTTTTAAAACAACCGGTTTTAAGCCATTGAAACAGATACAACAGAGCTATATGCGTGTGCCGTCTCTGTTTCTGTATGAGAGGAGCACGCATTTTTTGCCGCTTTATTGGCTTTGAACGATTACATAAACACACTTATATTCGTCATAATCCCTGTCTTTGCAAGTATCCTCATAAACAGTTATTTAGGTCTTAAGTGAAAGTAAACAGCTGAGAAAGAAAATGCATGTGAAGAGTATATTGGATCTGGAGTTCAGTCTTAAAGTGACAGCAGTCTAATATTCCTCCTGTCTGCCATTCATATTAATCAAACAACAGTGAGAGAAAACCTAGATATATATCTATCTATAGATAGATAGATATAATTAACACAGTGAAGACTAAATTTACACAATGTATGTAGCGTTTCTTATTTAGTTGAATAAGTAGTTTTTTGTCCTATTTCTTGCAATTATAGTTTCTTTTCCTTATTTCATCACTGACTGTTTATTCATCTTCAGTGAGCTTGAGGGGGTTTTTTGTCTCTTTTTAGGCTTGTATTAGTTTGATATTGACATTGGTGACAAGGATTATGAAAATTCTATGGTATCAAAGATTTTAATATCATAAAAACCTTTTTAAAAGAAAAAAAAATAACTATATAGTGATATGTATTGTTATCGTGATATGAAATTAGTCCTATCGTGATATAAGATTTTGGTCATATCGCCCACCCCTACTTGTTGGCATTGGCTTCTCTTAAGTGTGTAGAGGATTTGCAGGCTTTCTCTGTGAGTGAGTCATGCATGGAGTGTGCTCCTGGCTTTGTTAAGGCATTTTTACAGCCCAGGCCCGGATTTAGATGCGGCTCCGGGTTCTTTCTGCTTGAATTAGCCATTTGGTTTTAGCCTGCCCAAATTTATTTCAGGCCAGATGTGGCAGTGCTTAGCTTGGCGTGTGTGGAATATGGTTCTCATTGCATCATCGCTATGCAGCATTGATTGAACCTATGAAAGAAATCGTCTCTGGTTACTTGAGTAACCCATGTTCTCCGAATAGGGAAAAAGACGCTGCATTCACTACAAAACTCCTTGTGCAGCAGACTGAACTTCTATGGTAGGAAAACTGAGGAGCGGATGGCGCGTTCACTAGTATTAGAGTGAGTGACGTAGCGTCACCAAGGTGGTGCCCGCGCCATCAGCCAATGAATTGGCGTGATTCTAAATGGGCTTCAGACAACTGGCACACCCAAGGGGCATTCCCACAGCATCATCGCTACATAGCAGCCTGCGTAATATGGGTAAAGCAAGTAACCTGAGACTTTTTCCATCCCCAAATTTAAATGTGAACGTATATATGTTCTTACACCCCCAGCTCTTAATGCATCATTTTGCCTTCTTGAGCATCAGTGAATGTTTTGCAGCTCGGTGTGAAAAGATCGTCATACTGTTACTGTTGGCAAGGGGACAAATATGCAGAAGATGCTGGAAAACCAAAGAGCATGCAGGACCTGGAGAATTTTTCTGAAGAACAGCGTTAGACTTACATTGCGGTTTCTTTTGCTAAAGATAGTTATTTCATTTATCTTACATTTTAGAAAATTAAGCAATGTTAATTCTGTTCTTATATGAAACCAAAAAAAAAAGATAACAATTTTGTGAAATGCATTAATAATGTTGCTTTGTGAAAACAAAAAAAAATTAGATTTGCACACATATGCACAAACCTCGCCCCAGATGCCAGCGGTGTCATCTAGATTGTGTTTCTGGTAGGACAGCTGTCGGATACAGTTATTAACGGCAACACTACTCCTGCCAGGGGCCATCTCCTCTTCTGATATCTCCACCCAGCCCAGAGAGCGCACTGCAAAACACTGCATAACACACACAAGCAAACATTGAGAAAACAAGCATCTTGATGTAGTGTATGTGGTCAGTCACCTGTGTGCTTTACCTTTGCCCCCTCATTGCTGCTGAAATAAGTCTGTTCCTCTTCCTCCTCAGACTGAGAAAAACTGCACACAACAGGAAGATGACACGGAGAGAAGGATCAATGCTCCTTTTGCTCAAACAGCAGAGCCTGGCACGAACAAGGCCAAGATCATGGCCTCGATTACTAAGAACTTAAGTTGAATGCAACGTAAGTGACATTAGATAAAAAGTGTGTGCCCAATTCATAAATGCAATAAATGTACATGCACATATGACATAATACTGTGTAACGCTCCGCTTCAGGAGTCTGTGCTGTTTAACTAATCTTATACCTGAGATTGATGGAGGCATAACGTAGAGTCGCTCCCTCAAACTCCTTCAGACTTTCATCAGAAGCCACATCCTCCTTCTAAACAATAAATAAGCATTATATGGACTTACAAAAACAGAATGAGACTGTCTGTGACTCCATTACGAACCTACCTGCCAATGCTCTTCCTCACTGAATGTGTTTGGATGAGAAACACCGCTCCATGTAAGCTAAATACAAATGGGTTCATGTTTAAAGACATCAGCACTCACATGGTTACAATGACACTAATGTTGGGAAACTTGAGAGCTATAATGTTATATTAATGGAATATTATAAACAGCACACAATTTTCTATAAGTTGAAATGTTTATGATGATGTATAATAGGTGTGTGCACCTGTGGCTCATCAGCAGGTGTGACCGCAGGCGATGTGCTGGCTGGTCTCTCCTCTAGGGGCCCAGGTGGCTCCCACTGTGTGGTACCTGTGGGAATGTGCCAGTAGTAGGTGCCTGATGTGTCCTGCACTCGCATCCAACCAGCGGGCAGGTCCGTGTCTGTTTCAAATGCACTGCCATCCCAGTAGGACTCTACAACCAACAATGAAACGAGATATTCTTTATCAACATATCAAAATCACTGTAATTCACAGGCAGCATAGCATGTGCACATCAGAAAATGTTACCCTTCATTTTACAGCAGGGATCCTCAAATCTGGCAACCATGATCAAACTATCCTGTGATTTTCTAATGATCATTGATAAGCATGCTCAGGTGTATTTGATTAGGGTTAGAGCTAAACTCTGCAGGAAAGTGGATCTCGTGAGCCAGATTTGAGGATCCCTGTTTTACAGCACAAAATTAGAAGGCCAGCACAAAAGTCAGCAGGTCATGATCCAGTTACACAACATGCTTCTTAGCTGTGTAATAATAATGTAGTGAACCAAATAATGTGAAGGTATCAGTCTAGCTGCATTTCGGATCGGAGACAATTATCCGACCAACCGAACACTTGATTCCCTAACATCTGTAGGGAATCATTAATAGTATAGTTGATCTGAATGCACATAATATACCTAAATCAAGATATGTAATTCAGATGCTTATGTAAAGTATCTTGAAATACTGAACAAAATTAAGTTAGTTTAAGCTTAAAGGGTTAGCTCACCCAAAAATGAAAATTCTGTCATTAATTACTCCCCCTTATGTCATTCCAAACCCGTAAGACCTTCGTACATCTTCAGAACACAAATTAAGATATTTTTGATAAGATCTGAGAGCTGTCTGGCCCTGCATAGACAGCAATGCAACTCCAGAAACTTAGCAAGGACATCAATAAAACAGTCAATGTGACATCAGTGGCTCAGCTTTCATTTTACGAAGCTACGAGAATACTTTTTGTTCACAAAGAAAACAATAATAACATAATTTATTCAACAATTCTTCTCCCAGAGTTACGTCTTCCGCCATTTTGGAGAGTACCCCAGAACAGCGTGCGCATGTGTTCTGAGATACTCTCAAACGGGCCGCAGTTTCTAAATTACGGTTGAACCACTGATGTCACATGGACTGTTTTATCGATGTCTTTGCTAAGTTTCTGGACCTGGGAACATTGCAGTTGCATTGCTGTTTATGCAGGGTCAGAGAGCGCTCAGATTTGATAAAAAATATCTTAATTTGTGTTCTGAGAATGAACGAAGATCTTACAGGTTTCGAACGACATGAGGGTGAGAAATTAATGACAGAATTTTCATTTTTGGGTGAACTAACCCTTTAAAGGAGACCTATTATGCCCTTTTTACAGTATGAAATATAAGTTTCTGGTGTCCTCAGAATGTGTCTGTGAAGTTTGAGCTCAAAATACCCCACAGATCATTTTTATATTATTTTGAAAATGCCTATTTTGAGTGGGAGCAGAAACATGCTGTTTTCATGCATGTCTCTCTTTACATGCAATTGAGTGCGCTCCCTGCCCCATTTCCAGAATAGGGATGGGCCGTTACAGTTCTTCCTCAGATACGCGCTGACAAAAAAAATAAAAAAAACAGTAACATCTGGAGCGGCTGCTCGTTTTTTCACAAGCTTGCAGAGAAAAACGATTTTCACATCTGAGCCACTAAATGACTCACTCATTAAAATAGTCTTTTGCCTCCATGGTTTGGTTTCATATTTAAAAGTATCATTGCATTATTCCCAACATTCCTAACTTCAAAAAATGATTTAAAAACATTAATCTTATAACATTATTTATGCATTTGCAATTTTGCAGTGTAAATGCCTTTATGGCACCTCAACTTCATTAAACATTGTGTAAATACATCTAAATGGCTCTTCAGATGCAGCTTCTGTTTCCTCTACAGTGCAAAGAAGGAGTTTGTTGATACATATTTATTTTGAATGGTAATTCTAACTGAATTAATCACAACAGTGTAAGAATTTGATGTAAAAGATAATTTATTAAATTTAGGGATAAAAAGGCTCATTTTTAAACATAAGGAAATAACACCCATTTTGTTATACAGCAACTCTGTCAAATATACAATATGCGGTCAAATATGGTTCTTAGAAAAAACGCAATCGGCCAAGAAAATTGCAATCAGTGCAGAAAACTTATTTATTTTTAATTAAGTTGAGTTTTCTGAGACTACTGACAGATTTGTTTTTTATTTAGATGAATTTCACAGAAAACAAGACTTCTTATCCATTCGTTAATGTAGCTGTGATTTAAAGAGCAGGTCATATAGGTTTTTAAAATACTCTTGGCATTTTATAAAAAACGTAGCTATCCTTAAATGAAAACAATCTGCAAAGTTGTTAACCAAAAAAGTGCATGATAAATAAAGATATTGTCTCTCAAAAGAGTGAATCGATTCTGAATCGCCTTAACGAGTTGTCATATTTGCGAATCTTTTGCCTGTTACGTCACTGGGTAACACATTTGCATAATCCCTGCCTGCTCCGGGGTTACCGAGTCTGACCTGCCCACAAACACTTCCGCTAGTTATTGTGTTTACATCATGTTAGAAGATGCTGTGTTCAAGGATACCACAGAAATACAATTCGAACCTTTTGTTGTGTGCATGTCATTTTACCAAGGACTGCTTCTCTAATCTTGGCTTTTATCTTCGTTGGCTTCTAATCTTCTTAATTTGGACTAACAAGCTCTCCGAACCACAACCTGTAAGTACGATTGATACGTTATGTGTACATTTTCAATTGAGTGCTCAAAATATCAAGTTTTTGTGCTAATATGTGATGTATACCTAGTGCAGCTTTAGGTTTCCAGGTAAAGCACGATATTCTGTCTTACTGAAGTAGTTCTGATAATTCGCTGTGAACCCACTATTTCCTGAGAATGTGTCGATTAATGTAGACTGAGGTTTTGTTCTAATTACTTCGTTTAATAATAAAGAATGTAGTGTAGCACACAGACTTTATAATCATTGCGAAATTGCTGTTTATTTTGCTGCACCGGCAGTTATAAGGTTAATGTGGGAGAGACGAGCGAGTTAGTTAGACTGCTGCGCCTGTGATACAGCTGTTCTGCGTTCTGATTAAAAGTTAAGACAGAGTGTCTTTTGTCTGTCGTTCTTCAAACATTACAGTAGACATATTTTGGTTTACAAACTGTATTGTTTCATCAGTTAGCCACGTTTGCACTCGGCTAATGTATCCACCATTATTGTCTTTAAAGGGGTCATATGATGCGATTCAATTGTTCCTTTCTCTTTGGAGTTTTACAATCTCTTGGTGCATAAAGAAGATCTGAAAAGTTGCAAAGACTGAAGTCTCAAATCCAAAGAGATATTCTTTATAAAAGTTAAGAGTTCTAACACGCCCCCACGTCTACATCACTATGTGGGAAGATTTGCATAACGCCGCCCAAATGTTCACGCAAAGAGAAGTCGTACTTTTCATTCTTCGCTGTGTATTGTTTGTTGCCCCCGCCGGCCATGTTCGTGAATGCACTTTATGTTTTCGTTTGTGAAGCCAACTACTTTTTGGTCTTCCAAAAGAGGACACAACTAAATCTAGTGGTTATTTTGTATTTACAACACTGTTCCAGAACCCTTCAACCCAAATATTCAGATGTGTCAAGTGCATTTATGGAGGACTGTTTCCTGATCCTGGAGAGTAGACTACAATGCCAGCTGTTCTGACTCACAGACTGTAAGTATGTTTTTTATATTAAAGGGGTCCTATTATGCTCTTTTACAAAGTCTTGATTTTGTTTTGCGGGTGTACCAGAACATGCTCTCATGCTTGGTGGTTCACATAATTTACATTATTATTTATATACATTATTTTTCACATAATTTACAATATTAAAATACCTTTCTCCCCAGCCTGGCACAAACGGCTTGATTAGTTCCGGCTTTGATGAAGGTTCCGCCTTCCGAAAAACAAAATGTGTTTGTGATTGGTTAGCTGTCCCAGTGTGTTGTGATTGGCGAACAGCTTAGACGTTGTTTCAGTACTGCCACGCCCCTTGCTCCGTCTTTCAACAAAAGCTTTTTGGCGAATCCGTCAGGCACTGACCACAACCTCGCCCCTCCCCACCCCCCAACCATTAAAATTTCTGTAGGCGGGAATTATTTTTAATGATATTCTGATGGGCTGCTTTGTGATATCACAAAGCCCGGAATTCAACGCTGTAGTCAAAACGAGCTGTTCGTTGTAGTTCTTGGAAAAGGGATTTTTTAAAACGAAATATCTCCCTTTGGATTGGACTTTGAAATTTGTAACTTTCTAGATCTTTTTTAAACCCAAACATACACACTACACACTGACAAAAATGTAAAAAGTGAAAAAGCATAACTACCCCTTTAAAGAATTTGCCACTGACGATTCAAACGCGAGTTTTGAGCAGTGTAGAGTAGCGCTTGTTGTTTGTCATTTCTCCGATCACAAATCCGCATTTGTTTTTTATGGTTTTATGTTTACGCGGCGCGATGCAATGCAATGTGTAAAAACACAGTATAAGTCATTACAATCAGTATTTATGTCCCCATTGGATGCAACAAATGTCTCGTTTGTAATGTGTTTTAATGTTTATGTCTCGTCGCTCTGGCCTGACATGGCATCAACAGTATGTGAGGGCGTAACATTTCCGTCACACGCTTGAGGTATGTGGCCAATCACAACGCACTGGATAGCTTTCCAATCACAGCACACCTCGCTTTTCAGACCGATGAGCTTTGTAAAAATCGATGTGTTTCAGAAAGGCGGGGCATAGAGGAGAAACAATAATGTACAGTATGTGGAAAATAATGTGTTTTTTTTTAACCTTAAACTGCATAAAAATTTCAGTACACCAAATACACAAAATAATATTCATATTAGCAACATCATATGACCCCTTTAAGTGTTCACAGTTTAGCAGCTAAAATTTAGCTGTGGGCACAATTCGCTTGCCCAATGGTTTGTATCTTAATGTCATTATTTTTTAGACCGATTGGAAGCAAAAACCTACATTATTGTTTTCTGTAAGTTGCTTTTCAATGGTAGCGCTTGCTAATCTTTCTCAAGGACCCCTCTCGTGCCAATCACCACAGGCTTGTCCATCTTACCACTCACACAGAGTAGCTTATGGAAGGGAGGGTTTGCTCCTCCGACTTGCTTAAACTAGGCTGCCAAGTTATCCGCAAGCGATATTTACGCGCATCTTATCATAAAGAGGCCGGTTCCTTTAATCACGGAGTAAATCTCCTCACCTGCGGCGCTTTTCACATGGAGCAGCATTAACCCACGACCGGTGTTCACTGACGAGCTTGCGGCCAAAACCACGTTCATATTCCGCTCATTGAGGCGGGTGCGATTTTTAGCCGCATCTCGTCCCGGACCAAACGGCTCTGTGTATTTAATGCTGCTCAATGTGAAAGCCCGCAGGTGATTGAGATTTACCGCTGATTACAGAACCGCTTTCTGACAAGATGCACATTAAATATAGCATGTGATTTATCGTGCAGCCCTAGCTTATCACGAATTGTTTTGAAATCATTGGCAAATGACTCTAATATTCAATGTATATTCTGAGAAAGTTACAATGTTTTCTGACCTTAGATGCATTTAAACCTGTTGTAGTGGACTCCAACACAATATTAGGACACTTTTAAAATACCATATGACCTGCTCTTTGAGAACCTTTAGATATTTGCCCTGGAAAACATGACAAAAATGCTGTGAAATAACTTTTTTTTTTGCAGTGTGATCAAAAAGTACAGTAAAAGTTATTTTAAATATTCAGAGGTTGTATGGCTGCAAAAAATCATTTGAAAATTTTCGAATATTCGAAAAACGAATTTAAAATAAAATCTCCCACATTCAAAAAATGCAAAACGTGCATTCGTAATTTAGGTGTGAATAAGGGGCATCCTTATCATGGCGCACGAATTGCATGCACGTAAGTGTCATTGCATTTTTAATGCTTTTGTTCGCCTTCCATTTGAAGCCACTGCTTCGTTGTTCATATATGGTTCTATGGATTGATTATGTGAAAATTATTTGCAGAAAAAGATAACTCAATGCGGGCAATATGTTGTTTACCTCAACTAAAACCAGCCGTTCACACGAAATGCATATTTATTAAATAATCCCCGCATTTTTCTAGAGGGACATCTATCACCGCTGCACTCACATCTCGCACAAAGGAGACGCATGTTTAGAAAGCCATGTAAAATTAAAGTAAGTTCAACTTTTAAAAACGTATATCGAGACTTTATGGCGGGTTTTTTTTCCCCATCCCACTGCATCTCAAGTTTTAAATGAAGAAAGTACTCTTTGTGATTGGTTTTCGGTCCTTTGTATTAAACTATACATACATGCATGATTCTGTTTTGTTTATAGTTGTTTAAGCAACTTAATTATATTTGGTTTTTAAACATTATGCACTTTTTTTTTCAAAGATAGTTGTTATTTTATTACGCTTTGAAGAAATGTGCATACTATTTTGCTCGATGCGCCATCTTGTGGACTCAGGAGAGAAGCCAAAAGCTTTTCATCACCATAACTGAAATTATGCATTTTAAATTCGATAATATTTAGTAAAAAATCGAATTTAGTTTTGTTTTTATTTTTTCAGCCATTTTGACAGCCCTAAGAGGTTGGGAGCTGAGCTATTTGAGCCTTAAGATTTTTTTATATTAAAAAGTATCTCTTGCAAGTTGTATTGTCAAAATTTGAAGTGTTACTAGTACAACTCATTGTGAAATTCATAGACATTTACATTAAGAGAACATATTAATGTATTAATTGTTGCCTTCAAATTAGTGATGCACAATATTATATGACGTTATTATCAGAATCCGTTTGAATACGCTCACACGTAAACATCAGCATCCACATCCCAATTTGAAAAAATTAATCCAATAGGACTTGCCGTTAAGACGAAAGCTCACCTGTGCTCAGGGTGTGTTAGCTGGTAGATCACGTCACCATTGGTGGTCATTCTTTTAAATGTTAAGGTGGTCCTTTTGCTGAAT
Source organism: Sinocyclocheilus anophthalmus (assembly GCA_018155175.1). Lineage (NCBI taxonomy): Eukaryota > Metazoa > Chordata > Actinopteri > Cypriniformes > Cyprinidae > Sinocyclocheilus > Sinocyclocheilus anophthalmus. The sequence goes on from JADLZN010005946.1 coordinate 78,811, forward strand.
GGTGATTAGATTGACTGTTTTGGATCACCTCATTTAATTTGAGAAAGTAAGTACAGAATGATGCGTCTGGGGCCTCATGTATAAAACTTTACGTAGATTTCATCCTAAATGTGTGCGCATGCACAAAAGCTATCTACAGTTTTTAAGATTTATAGCCATTGCGTACCCATACCTGCGCAAAATAACCCTTTTAATACCCTAGTCAAGCGGAAGATTGTGCGACGTGAACCTCCCGACCCCCAACACACCCCACCCGTCTTCTCCCCGAAATAGCCATTTATGGAGCTTACAACGCCTTGTTTTACTATGCATAACCTTATCTGCATATAATTTCCATGCATATTCCATCCACGTGACACCATGTTTAACGCAGTTAAGGGTTGGAATACGTTAGGAAAATATGAGATTCGGACTATATTAAGTATTTTCTCAGAACATGAGTTTTGCTATTTAGAACACAATTTAAAGCGGAATTGTCATGCACCAAGCAATCCTCGCTGTGATTAAAAACTTTAAATCGCATACCACAGGAAAATAGTTCGGAAGCAGCACATCCACTGCAAATATTTATTTTTAATTTCATATGAAAATGTTTTAATTTCTGGATAATAATTTCATGAATTTTCAGTGCTTAACTTTATTATTGAGAGTGTCATATTTAATCTAAATGTTTATGTCAAATGTAAAACAGACTTTAAAATCATTCTGTTTCACTCCCTCTAGTAAAAGAGTGCGTACGCATGGTCTAGAGTGTCCGTACGGTGCACACCTATATGCCTAGTTTATTTTTTATAAATCCCGATATGTGCGTGGAAAATTGCGTACACACATTTACATGCCCATTTTGTAACGTTGATACCTAGGCCCCTGGTTGTGTGAAAAGAGTTAACCTTTCCAGCGCATGCATCAATGGCAGACGTCCAATGGTGTCAAACACGAGTATTTTTTAATTTAAAGTTCGAAAACATCTATAGCGTACCTTTGATAAAAAATTTTTTTTTTAAAAATCACAAACATGACACTTGTAAATCGAAAATTGAATCTAGCTACAGATTATATTCATCTAATATGAAACTTTTTTATATATAAAACTTGAATACAATGAGCGTCTAAAAGATTTTTAGATTTTTTTACAGTTTTTTGCTTTAGGAGACCATCTATTTTATGTCAAATACACAAGATAATGTTAAGTTTCAACTGCCTCTTTAAAAATGCAGAGCTTGCCTTGTATTCATCAATTTTCTTTTCAAAGCTTTCAATGCACTCTCGTTAAAAAAGAAATTTAATAATGTTCATTTGTTCTAACAAATAAGTTTTATTTTTGTTAAAAATAATTTGTCTAAAATTTATACACAGGAGAGACTCTGTGTTGTTTCAAAACAAAAGCAAATATCTGTATCGGATTTTGCTATCAGCCAAAATGATTTGCAAAATATTGGCACAACATAAAACAATCGTATATCGAATAAAAACTAAATCTAAATGAATCACCGCTTCAATTGTATTCCCATTTTTCTTACTTGATCTCGTCTTTACTTCCCTTCATAAAAACTGCAAAAAAAATCCTGGTTTTACAGGTACTCCAAGATACATGGCCCTCATTATTCATGAAACACAAGCAGAACGAATTTGTGTGTAAATCGTTCGTAAAGCCGTTCTGACGTAAACTTTCAAATTCATGAAAATGTATCCAGAGCGCGTACACACTTCACGCACCGGATGCCGTGCGCGCGCCCAAAGCAGTTGGACATAGTGGTGTATTAGAGGTAAAACATTATAAAATCTGTTCCGGGGGGGGGTGGGGTTTCTGGCACAAACCGATCGTTTCGTGTCTTAGTACATCAATGTGTCTTCACGAGCCACAGGGTTTAATTTGGATTTGTCTGTGCATGTTTTTTTTACACTTATAGATTTGGTTACCATTGCCATGCATTATACGACTGATAGACTGCAACGGTTGGAGTTAAAAATCATCATTTGTGTTCTACTGAAGAAACAAAGTCACCTACATCTTGGAAGCCCTGGGGGTAAGCAGATAAACATCAAATTTTAATTTTTGGGTGAACTATCCCTTTAAGTAAACGTTAAACAATTAATATGCACCTGAAAAACACAAAAGCCATTAATATGACACTGAATACAATAATAATAAAATTAATACAGCAATTTAAATTTTCATAAGGATTTATTTTTAGGCGTCGTCAATATGTCAGTATTGTACGTTTTAGTGCCTGTGAAAATGTAAGTAAATGTATGTTTTGTAGAACCACATTTTACGTCAAATACATATGAATTATCATGAGATCACGTTGCAAGTTCATGGTATATGTACTGAATTCCTTCTCAGCTCTTCCCAGGCATTGCTGTTGATTTAACTGGGTTATACTGTTTAAGAATAAAGCAGAAAGTTATGATCAAAGTAATTTGGTGTTTTGTGTACATTGTGTGCAAAAGTTTAAATTTTCATGTTCATATTCATGTCATTTCACAATCATGCCATCACTAAAAACACACTGGTTTTCAGTATTTCAAAGGACCAAGTCACCACTTTAGCTGAGGGGCCACACACATGATGAAGTCATAAGAAACTAATGCTTAGTTAATGATGACTACTGTATTTGGATGTCAACAGAATTCACATGCTATGTGCTGTGATTGGCCAATGTTGGGGTCTGTCCATTTATCTGCAGGCTACTATGAAGAATATATGAACATGCTTGATAACTCATATCATATTTAATGAAAAACATTACTTCTCACATTAATTGATAAACTGTTGTAGCCTGTATGCATGCATGAGGTAATGCAGATTTTTGTATATTCCTTTAATAATTCAAGTAGTCTTACCTGCACAAAATAATGCTATTTTTATGCACAAATTCAGGGGGGGGTGTGATGTCATGGTCCATGGAGAGCATAGCTTTATCCACAATAGATAGTAAAGACCTTGTTTTTTGTGAACAAAGAAAACATCATGATCATGCATAATAAATCATGATGATGTACCCATCTAAGTTAATGTCTTAATTAAGGTGTTGTTCATCCTTGATGTCATGAATGAAAGACTTTGAACTCGTGTTAGTTCCTGATAATTCATGAGATATTAATACATGAAGGCATAATTCATGCATGAATTCATGGTAATTCATGTACCCTTACCGTAAAGTTTTTTATTATTTTTTCGCAGCTGAGTTGATAACAGTAAAACGCAGTGCTCGTCACTGTCACTATTTACCCAGCCGTAAATAGAGGGCAGGTCAGACAAATACATCCTACTTGTACAATGACTGCCTACAACAATGGAGAAGAAACTGGTTACTGCTTTTTTATATTTAGTACAATTCTTACAAATGAGATAGTAATACTTTGGCGCCGTGGATATTCCAAATCATAGCAACTAAAGCATCTCAGCTGGAAAAACGCTGTGCCACCAAAGCATTCTCAAGCGCCACCATCTGGTCGTTTTAAGAAGAGCGCCTGGAATTTTTTCAACTGTTTAAAAACTCTTTGGTGGGCACACGTTATTGAATATTTATTGTTAGGCACATGGCCTATTAGTCTTTTTTTGCATTTATGCAATATACTGGAGCCAAACCTCAAAGTAGACCAGAATATTCCACTGCGTTCCTGGACACGCAATTTGCGTAGCTGTAATTCATAGGCGGGGATTATACTAATTGTGAATGATCGTGCACGAACATCCTATTTACGAATTAATGGAATTCATTAACATACACATTTTTAACTATCAAATCGGACATTTACGAAGTGTTTGTGAATCCGGATAAGAGTTTTCAGGAAGGTCTGTTTTACGTGCAAATTACTCAGAATTTACTCAACATTTACACAAGTTTCATGAATGAGGCCCATTGAGTGTAAACAGGGTCTTGCAATTTTTTTGTTATCACCTGCCATGTTGCGTGACCTACCTGGCTCTCCATCTGGGGTGCTGCTTGCAGTGCTTCCCTGTGACAACGACATGCAGCTGGAGTCCTCGTCGCTGGGAATGCCATTCTTACTGAACAGCAAACAAGCATTTCTGCTGCCACCTTCACCTCCTTTCTTCTGAATCTCAGAAGAATCGGTGTTCTCACCTCCACTGGGATTTAAATTTTCCTCTTTCTCTCTTTCTACTTCCTCGTCTCTCGTCTGCTCTTGGTTTTCTTGATTATTCTCCATCAGAGTGATAGAAGAGTAAATCAGAAGAGGTTCATCAGCTGCCCAACTGTGCAGGTCAGAGCAGAGCGCTTTCAGGGTCTTGTTCTTCTCTTCATGGCGCCGCTGTGAGTTCTGGTTTGGGTTTCTGTCAGTGGATTCATTCTTGTTTTCAACCAGGTTAAGATTCTGGTCTTGCTGCTGCTGCTGCTCTGCTAACTTGCATATTTGATTCTGATCTTCCTTCATCCACTTGGCATTGCTCTCGGAGCCTGGAAGACTGTGCTCATTCTCCTGATTTCTGCTCCATTCATCTTCCTGGTGCCGGAGGGATACATCATCATCATCATCTAGTCCTCCCATAATGCCTTTGAGGAGCTGGATAGAGTTTGTGCTGCCGTAATTAAGTTGACTCTTTAGAGAGAAAGGATTTGACCCACAAGTCTCTGTCAGGCCCAACTTTCTTTCATGTGATAAGCAGAGGTGGTCCAGGGAAGGTGGGATGTACGCGTTTTCATTGAGCAGGTCTGATGGGCTCTTCACAGACATGGCACAGAGCTGTAACATACATGCACATTTAGAAATCACACACTGTAACAGCATTAAAAATATGATATCTCACACACAAACACAAACTCACTGTCATAAACATGGGGCCCTATCATACCCCTGGCGCAATGCGACGCCAAGCGCAACGCAAGTGTTTTTTGCTAGTTTCAGCCCGACGCAGTTGTAATTTTCACGTCCTGTGCCACGTTGTTTTAATAGCAAATGCATTTGTGCCTATGGGAATGCTGGTCTGAAAACGAGGTGTGTTCAGGCGCATTGCTGGTGCATTTTTGAGGCAACTGAAATAAACTGCGCCATTGACCAACTAAAACCTGGTCTAAAGTCAATGTTTTATATGTTTTATAAATTTTTTTATTTAGAGAGAGCGTCAGTAATATGTGCCTATAGGCGGGTCCACAACATGCGTACACTCTGCTTATTACACACACAGGGTGCAGCAGCACACAAACATGACAAATATTAAAAATTAAAGGATTGCAGTGTAAAAGATTATTATTGTGTAGGCTAAATAAATATAAAAATGCCTAAATGTCAAAATGGATAGTCATTGCATGTATCAGAATTAGGCTACCTATTCGCTCGCACATTAGCAGCTCCGTTTCCTCTCTGGAGATGCATTCTGTCTTTGTGCTTGCAAATTCCACCGTGTAAATAGTGAAACCGCCATGGCGCGAGCGCAACTGGCTCTTAAAGGGAATGGGAGATGAGACTCTGAGATTGGTTTATTGCACGTTATGCCCAAAACACACACCCATTACTCATTAATAGAATAGGGACAACCCTTTTAGACCATGCGCCATGCACGCAGACAGTTTTTCCCATTGTTAAACTATAGTGGATTCGGACACACCCTAAGTGCACATGCGCCGTGCGCTTTAGACCAAGCGCTTAGATCGTTAAAATAGGGCCCAAGATAATCCTGACCATTACAATTGGGGTAAATAATTTTACATATCAATATTAACTATTCACATCTAAGGATTGCTTCCTGTACATTTGTGAATGGCTTTCTGTGCATTTGTGGATCCTGAAACATTTCTAGCATCAAGCTACAAAAACATTTCTAGCATTCAAGCGCATACGTAGTGATACTCTCCAAAATGGCACCCTTGGGTGACGTGGAGGATAAGAATTGTTGAAAAAAGTAGTTTTTTTTCTTTTGCACACAAAAAGCATTCTTGTAGCTTCATAAAATTACAGTTGAACCACTAATGTCACAGACATCAGATTTCATCCAAATTCATTTCTCAGATTTCATCAAAAATATCTTAATTTGTGTTCTGAAGATGAACGAAGGTGAGTAATTAATGATATAGGGCCTAATATTCATTTCATTTTTGGGTGAACTATCCCTTTAAACATGAAAAACCAGAGTCAGTGTCGCTTTTAGTTAGAATTACAACTTGATTTTCTGTTAAAAAGCAGCTCTCCAGTGTGGAGCTAGCTAATGATATTAGTGAGGGGGAAAATAATTTTCATTAAAGTGATAGATTGGTTTGCAGAGATCAAAGCTTGATGTAGTATAGGACTGTTTTGATTATCATAACCCTAGAAGTATTTTAAGAGAGATGATTATGCTGTGAATTAGGGCTGGGCAATATGACCTAAAAGCAAAACCTTGATAAATTGAACACTTTACCTCGATTACGATTATTGAACGATTATTTTATTTACTTATTTACATTTACATTTAGTCATTTAGCAGACTCTTTTATCCAAAGCGACTTACAATTGGATACATAAAGCGATTCTTCTTAAATTGGCAAACAGACACAAGAAGTGGTTGTAATACCAAGTTCTTAGACATTGTTCAAATAAGTACAAGCTAGAAAGAGAAGGAATAAATAAAGAGAGATACTTTTTTTTTTTATGATGAAGTCAAGTAGCTTCGAAAGAGATGAGGTTCATTAAAGGTTTGTACTCAACTATTAAAAGGTGAGATATTTTTTTGTAATGAAAAATGAAAGAGTGCATTTCTTATCTTTGTGATTTTAAACAAAAAAAAAAATCGATGGAAACAATCTATTTATGGTTATTTGTTTAATATTTTGAAACATTTAAATCAAAGCACACAAATGCTTGAAATGAAGACGTCTTATGAAAAAAAAGTCACATTTCAGTTTCATTGTAAAAAGCAAGTTTCTAAAAAAAAAAAAAAAAAAAAAGTTTGCGATATATATTGTGTGCGATAACATCGTAATTGTTGTTTTAACGATATGCGATTTGACATTATCGAATATTTCGCAAAAAACATTCAAAACACCCCTATAGAGTGCACGCATACATTACGTGAAATCTAGACTATAGTGTGCATGCGCATTAGGGTTTGCACCGACTAATCGACTTCAATGCTCTGCCATGACGCTTTAAGCTTGACGTCAACTAGTCGCTGGTCCTATAGAGGGCGCAACAGGATAATACATTTTTGAAGGAGTTCCACATTTCCAAACAGTTCAAATGACAAATAAATGCATACTCTGAAAGCGCTCCACAAGACATGTGTGATTATAATACTGAATGCTCGAAATTGAATGGGAGAATGCACGTTTTAAACCACTTATTGTACAGGTAGGTAAGTTAATCGCCGTTCTAATCTAATGCGCTGCTTAATTAAAGTAAAAATATATTTCTCATATAGGCCTATTTATTATTATATTAATATATTATTTATATATATAAAATCCTTAAAGCTTTAATTGAGGTTTTTCCCGCTCGCAGTTGCGGATTATATGATAGGACCATGTGAATCCTCATGTTCTGTTGTTTGCTGCTTTTTGCGCATGTAAAATTAGTCCCCGGGAAACAAATGTTAGTATTTTTAATGGGTCACATACACTTATCCTTTCTAATTTATTTCAATTTTAATTTAAAATAATCTTGTCGGTTAACTTTTAATAATCGGTTAACGAGCATCGGTTGGGAAAAATAACCGAAATGAACATCCCTAGAATGAACGTACTTCAAAACGGCACATGGAAATTAGGGGAGCTCCGATTGATCAGCTACCGATCACTGTCGGCCGATAATCACGTTGGGATTATTGATCAGCGGTCTCTAAAAAGGCCGATCTCAAGCTGATGACGCTGCCGGGAGAGGATTGGCATGACATTGGCATGGCAGAATCACCGTCTCAGTCTCTGTCCGCGCGGGTGAAATAATTATAATGCTGAAAGTGAGGTACTCACCTTCATATTTCTTAATTAAATAACCTTGTGTGAGACGTAATTTCACAAACAGCGTGAGTGAATCACGAGTGAATCAATACGCAAATGGCTTCACACATCGCGTCTGTCTATAAGCGAGCTGCACGCTGCACAGATGACATAGGAATTGTCACTTTCCTATCACATCATCGCTAAAGTTTATAAATTGCATTACTTTTTAATTCTTGCCAGTGTTTAACCATTCAGCACTCGCGCGCTCTCCTGGAGACAGTACGCTCATGCACACTCGCAGCGCACACACATAATTGCCAGGTTCACATTGCTCCGTTTGCAGTGCATCCTAGGGCTGTCAAAATGGCTGAAAAACTAAATTCGAATTTTGTACTTAAATATTATCAAAATTCAAATTATATTCTAATTTAAAAATGCATAATTTCAGTTAGGGTGAAGAAAAGCTTTTGGCTTCTCTCCTGAGGCCACAAGAGGGCGCATCATTCAAAGCATAAGATAACATAACTATCTGCGAAAAAAGTGCATAATGTTTAAAATAATGTTTATAAACCAATTATAATTAAGTAGCTTAAACAACTATAAACAAAACAGCATCATGTATGTATGCATAGTTTCATACAAAGGGCGCAAAGCCAATCACACAGAGTACATTTTTCATTTAAAAACATGAGATGCAGTGGGATAGGGGAAAAACCTGCCATAAAGTCTCGATATATGTTTTTTTCAAAGTTAAACTTGCATTAAGTTTACATGGTTTTCTCTTTTGTGCGAGACGCAAAGTGCAACAGTAATAGATGTCCATCTAGAACAAAACCGGCTTGGTTTTGGTGTAAACAAGATCTTCTCCACATTAATGCTCTATTTTTCCGCAATATTTTTAATGAACAAAGCAGCAGCGTCGCATCTAGTAGCTTCAACTGGATAGACTAACAAAAACATTAAAATTCAATGACACTTACATCGTCATCGCATCTCCTGCGCCGCTGAGAATGCTGGCCTCTACCTCATACCTAAAAATTCAAGGCAATGTTTTTGCATTCGAGGTGGATTTATTTTAAATTCGACGAATATTCGAAAAAAGTTTTGACAGCCCTAGTGCATACGTGGTGCGTATTTCTCTCGTGCTCTTGTTAACGGATTAATAAATGTGAACACTGCACACTGTTGCTGTCCGGCAGTGCGTTCCAGAAGTGTTGCGTCTGCAGCAGTGCAGAGAATGTTTCTGCACCGAGTCTATTTTTGCTGCGCTGCAAGCGTTGAATTAAAGTAACAGCGCATTTTTTTGCAGTAAATATGAACATGGATTGAGACGAAAATGTAGTAATTAGACCTTAAATGCATATTATTAAAGTCTACTGTGTTTCACAGTCAACACATATGGCTTTTTGGCTAGGTTTAAAGGGAAAGAGCACTTTTAGATAAACAAGATAGATATCTGGCCAAAAAAAAAAAAACCTTTTGTGGAGGTAGAAAAACAAAGTTCTTTACGAACCGCATGACTGCTTGTAATAAAGATTTAAATGCAAAAGAAAAGGCAGTAGAGCTGACTATTTCTGTCAATGTTAAGTTTGTGATAACGTAAGAAAAGTAGTTTAAATGTTTTGCCACTTGCTTGAGCAACTTAATATATAAGTAAATGTAAAAGTAAAAAGCATTGAATAATGTGTTGCTTATATTTATTGTGTTTAAACATGTCTTTGAAAAACACGGATCAGTAGCGGACTCCTGTGTGAAAGCTGCTTCTCCTCTCACAAGAGACACCTAAGAGGGGAATTCACCACATTTTCAAAAATGAAATTCAGGCCCTGAATAAATGTCTAAAAAAATACCTGATTGGAGTATCACTATAAATAAATTATAAAAAGAAGGCTTTAAAAAGATCTGTATCAGGTGATCAGCCTCAAAAATCCTGATCAGCACCCCTAATGGAAATTACTCAAGCAGTACAGTGTTACGGTGCATTTCATTACTGAAGACTTCGACTTTAATATACTGTATATAAGAATATAAATATATATACTGTATATATTATTATCTAAAGTTAACAGACAGTCTTTAAAAAGTGCAGTTCACATGTTTATTACAGTGACTCTGAATTACCTAAAGAACAAATTTGTTTTGATATTTCTGCAATCTACTTTAGTTTGTGTGATTTGTTACTGACTTTCATATTAATGTTTAAACCAGGCTTATTTGTCAGTGCTTTATGTTGTCATAATTATTACTAGGGCTGCACGATAAATCGCAAGCGATATTTAACGCGCATCTTATCAGAAAGTCGGTAAATTGCCGATCACCTGCCCTGGCTTTCACCTTGAGCAGCATTAACTACACAGAGCCATTTTTCACTGACGAGCTGCGCAAAACCACGTTCATATTCGTGCGATTTTTTTTTTTGCACAGCTCGTCAGTGAACAACGGCTCTGTGTAGTTAATGCTGCTCAATGTGAAAGCCCACAGGTGATAGAGATTTACCGCTGATTACAGAACCGGCTTTCTGACAAGATGCGCATTAAATATCACATGCGATTTATCGTGCAGCCCTAATTATTACATGCTTACAAGGTTGGAAGTTCAACAAATCAGTCAATATACTGTGATTGTAGTTGTTAAATAAAAATGTAATTCATATCAATTCATGCATCACCTATTTTCATCGTAACATATAGGCCTGGCCTATAGAAAATAACATTTATGTTTAATCTATCTGTGTTTTGGTCATACTATACAATGATTTATAGCTTGTCTTTGTTGAATAATACAGAACAGAAAGAGCTTTAAAAAATAATTGCGTATTAAATCGCAATATTGGTAAAAAAAAATCGAAATTAGATTTTTTCTGAAATCGTTCAGCCCTAACTCAAACTCACTTTTATGAGATGAAGGGGGAAAAAAAAAAAAACGCCAAACATATCGCACCCTGATGTCAAATTCGGCATCGGCCGTGAAAAAGCTCATATCGGTCGACCTCTAACAAAAACACAGCGCAACGGTCAGACACGTCCATATAGCACGACTATACACGTGGTAGTATGTTTTTAAGGGGAAAGTATTAACAGGATTAAAATAACGAAATAACTGACATGGGAAAATTACGTCAGTTAGAGGTTCTGAATTTCTTTTCGATTAATCGTCCAGCCCTATTGTGAATCAGATAGTTTATCCAAAAATAAAACATCTTATAACTTACCTTTATTTAGTTTCTTATCTATATGACTTACAAAAGGAGATGTTAGGCAGAATTATGTGTCATTCAGTTACTTTTTCATATAGCTAATTAAATTGTGAATAAGAGAGCTTCTCTGCCATCTCATTTTTTGTAATTACTTAATATGGTTTTCAAAAGCTGAAGTGATAACTAGGGATGCACTGATACCACTTTTTCCAGTACTCGCCCCGATACCGATACTTTTATTTTTGGTACTTGCCGATACAGAGTACCGATACCAATATTTTTATTGCATTTGTACATTTTTTAAACATTGGGTACAGAAACCAAAAGAGTATGTATAATGTTAGTTGGTTAACTTAATTTATCAAATAGATAGTCAAACCAAAATTTATTCAGACACCTTCAACATTTCTCACATTATCACAGTTTATTTGCTATAGTTTAGAAAATGGTAATAATATATGACAAGAACTCAAGAGTTAAACTGTGTCAGAACAAATTCAGCTTGATAATGTTAGATAACTTTGATAGAAAAGCATGTAATGGATTACAATCAACCAAAAATTATTCAGACAACTGTTAGTATGACAATATTTACACAACTATGAATACTTAGTTGGGCAACCCTTAGCCTCAATGACAGCCTGTGGTCTCCTGGGCATGCTGTCACCCAGCTTCATGCAAACCTCAACTTCAATGTTTTTTCCCAGACTCGGTCTGAATAATTTTTGGTCCCAAATTTTTTATCAGTTATAATTTATCACAGTTTACTTTATTTTGCTGTCCTCACTTACATAAATGAACTATAGTGTCCTGTATAGTATTTTGTATAATACTTGTATAGTATTTTACAAGTTTTGTTACTTTCACTGTTCATTTTTTTGCTCTATGTACATCATCTTTAATTGAATAGCATTATTGCAGCAGCTTAGTACTGTAATCATGCGTTTTGCTGTAATAATGCAGGGAAACACTCGTTATAAATCTCCTAACTGTGAAATTTTCAGAAATAGAAGTCGTGTTTTTTTAATCTGAAACGTGCTGCGATTTATATTACAAAGCCCCCCCCCATATATGCAGGCTTCTACAGTGCGACCATTTCAGTCGCATTTGCGACTGAAAACTACTGCGTGCGACTATGAAATAATATTTAGGAGCACCTGTGCGACTGACCCGATCAGCATATTTGTGTTTGCGCTGAGGGAGCTTCAAAGGTTCTAATATACGTACGTGTTTCTGCAGCGTTGAGTAATGTATCACAGACATATCCTCTCATTATAACAAACAAAGTGTTGACGGGGTGTAAATAAGATATTCATTGTGCAGTGTAGAGAGCTTCGTCGATTATAATGGAGTTTTGTGAGATCGGGATAAACTAAGATGAGTGACAGCTTTTAATGATTATTAAGGGAGTTTGCAAATGTGATATTGATTTAATACAACAGTTCAATAGACAAGAAGTTTATATTAAGTGACTTATATTGTCTGACAACAACACAATTGCCTTATTTTGCTCTATTTCATCAACGAAAATATATATTTTTAAAAAGTAACAGCTGAGCCGCTGCGCATCTCCATTCAAACACAGCGGTGATTCGTTTATGAATGAACTGCGTTTTTAAACGAATCTAGTGAGTCAATGATTCAGTTACCCATTCATAAAGACAGTCACGTACTTCGTTCCTGAATGATTCAGCTGTTCGAACGAATCAATTGAATGAATGATTCAGTGATAAAATCAGTGACTTGACGCCAACTGCTGGCAGTTTTAGTTTAATTTTTTTTTTAAAGCATCTTTTCTGTTATTTAAATCATTTCTATATTCAAAGTGTTATATTTAAAACATTAACCTCAACATGAATTTAATTGCACTCATGCGACCTCTGAGCCTCATTAAACGTCTGAAAATACACCTACAAGCCACTTGTGTGTTCTTCTGTGCCATCTCTGTAGCACAAATTTATTTCTTAAATACTGATTTCATTTGATTGGTAACTTATTCTTATTCTACTTGTTTTTATTCTGTTGTTTTAATTAGAAATGTTAAAAAGCTTATAAATATATTTTTTTGATTTTGACATAAAAGATGACATACTTTTAAAGGGGTCATATGATGCGAGTCATTTTCTTTCTCTTTGGAGTGTTACAAGCTCTTGGTGCCTAAAGAACATCTGCACAGTTGCAAAGATTGAAGTCTCAGATTCAAAGAGGTATTCTTTATAAAAGTTAAAGAGTTAACCACGCCTACCTAAAACGGCTTGTTCTAACACGCCCCCACATGTCTACATCACTATGTGGGAAGATTTGCATAACGCCACCCAAATGTTCACGCAAAGAAAGAAGGCATAACTTTTATTCTCGCTGAAGAATTGTTGTTGCCGCCGCCGCCATGTCATTGAGACGCTGTGTG
>JADLZN010005946.1:92495-140011 GCA_018155175.1 Sinocyclocheilus anophthalmus
TTAAAGGATTTTTCCACTGATGATTCAAACGCGAGTTTTGAGCAGTGTAGAGTAGCGCTTGTTGTTTGTCATTTCTCCGATCACAAATGCAGACATGGTTTTATGTTTACGCGGCGCGATGCAACACAACGCGTAAAAAGACAGTGTAAGTCATTATAATCAGTAATTATTTCTCCACTGGATGCAACAAATGCCTCTTTATAATGGGTTTTAATGTTTTTGTATCGTCGCTCCGGCTGGGACACGGCATCATAATATAGTAAGGGGCGTAACATTTCCATCACATGCTTGAGGTATTCGGCCAATCACAACGCACTGGATAGCTGGCCAATCACAGCACACCTCGCTTTTCAGACCGATGAGCTTTGTAAAAATCGACGTGTTTCAGAAAGGCGGGGCATAGAGGAGAAACAATAATGTACAGTATGTGGAAAATAATGTTTTTTTGAACCTTAAACCGCATAAACACATTTCATTACACCAAATACACAAAATTATGTTTTTTAGAAACATCATATGACCCCTTTAAAGAACCATCTCTTTCCTACCTTGTTATAATCTGAAGAACCTTATTTCGCCACAAAGTACCTGTTGTGAAACAGAAAGGTTCTTCAGATGTTAAAGGTTCTTTATAGAACCATTTAGACAAAAAGGTTATGGCATCGTGAAGCACCTTTATTTTTAAGAGTGTATCCTAAACTTTATTTTCTACGTGTTACATATTTCCTTTCTCTCTTAACTGTACAATATTGTTTTATTAAAAAGTAGATAGAATTTAATGATACCTACTTAATTAGTCTGTTCCAAAACAAACATAATTTTAATCATAGGTGAAAACAGTTTTAAAACTTAACTTATTTACTGTATGCTGCATCATACCTTCTTTTGGCAAAATAGTAAGGCAGCTCTGCATGTATCCTTATAGCAGTAAAAACAATCCTAAAATTCATTACATCATGCAGAGTGAAAAAAATAAATCCAAGATTGTGGAGGAAGGTGAGAGAATTGTTGATTGGACACCACCATTCATAAGTTTGTGGTCAGTAAGTTTTTTTTTTTTTTAATTAACACTTTTATTAAGCAAGGACACAATAAATTGATCAAAGGTGACCTTTACTGTCACCTTTGATAATTTAATGCAATCCTTGTTAATTAAAAAAAAAAAAAAAACTTACTTATAAAATCTTTTAATGTTGCAACAACAAAAAAACAAAAGATTTATTTTGCAAATAAATGCTGTTCTTTTGAACTTTCTACTTATCAAAGAAAAAAATCCTAGAAAAAGTCACAAGTTCCAAAAAAATGTTAAGTAGCAACGTTTTCCAAAAAAATTATAAATAAAATTAATTATATAGTAATTATATAGAAATATGTTTTTTAATAGGGGGGGGGATTGTAACAAGATTACTCAACAATATTACGATTTTACTGTATTTTAAAATAAATTAATGCAGACTTGGTGAGCATAAGATGGCGCTAATCTGGCGCTAATCTTTTGAAAGGTAATGAAAAATGCACTCGTAAAATGTATTGAAGTGTAGTGCAAATTGATTTTCTCTTCATATCTAAAAGTATAGCTAAACATAATAAATTGATAATTACTTAGTTGAATAAATCGTAGTAGTTAGATTTATTGATATTAGGCATAGATTTAACCGCAGTGTGTGTGTGTGTTGTGTGGGTGTGTGTGTGTGTTGTGTGTGTGGGTCCTTTGGATGTTGTATATTTATCACACGTTAGCTTGGCAACATGCTCAAACTTTCCTGGACTCGATTGTGAAGTGAGTCTTCTGTAAGGAGGACTGTTTGTGTGGTGTAGATGTGTGAGGTTTTAAAAAAAGTTATATTATGAGATCTTTTGACAGATGTGTTTTGTAAGCTACTATTTGTGTTAAAACAACAATGAAATCATTAGCAACATTAGGAAGTTCATATTAGCAAGTTCATATTAGCACTACTGTTGAAGTATGAAGCAGAACATGGCTTTCACAAAAGTGACGGTGGTGCTCAAAGCTCTTTCTGGAAACACTGAGGTTCCTCCTGCCAAACCTGCATTTGATGGACATGATTTAGACAATAACATAATCATTGATAAGTGCAGAGCATTATTACCAGGCAATCAGAGCATCGGACACTCGTTTATCACAATCACCTTCATTGTCTTTATTCTCTTCTCTTCTACAGAATGAATCAGTGGATGTCAACCCATCATCAACCCTTTCGCCATCATCTTTCAATCCATTCATAAAGACAAGTTTGGAACATTAATCCAACTTTTCTCTTGTAGATAGACTCCAAGCTCTAATTAACATACCAGGTGGCTCTAGCAGGGATGAGTGGTCAAGGACAATAATACTTTTGAAAAAAAAATCAGCAAAAGTTACATTTACTACAGCCGTGGAACTCATATTGTGCAAGTTTTCTGGAAGGTTCTCGTCCCTGAGGAAGAGGAGCTTAGGTGACTCAGGAGAGAGTCTTGTTGTTCATTTTAAGAAGCCATTCTGAAGACTATGTTCTGCATCATGGCTTCTATTCTTTCTTTGTTCCATTCATTTTTCCCCTCTATTTGGTCCATGACTAGTGCCCTATGTCGCAGCAGAGACACTTCAGTGATTCCTGGCCCCCTGGAGTTCGATCTGCTCTTCCACCTTATCTGCCCAGGGCACATTTCCTCAGGGAAATCTTCCACGTACCAACTTGGACCTCTCTCCAACAAGAAGAAGGCTGCACATGTTCTTCTTCTCTAGAAATCACTCTGTTGCTAATCAAGACAGCTAAACAGATAAACACAGTTTGATGCCATGGGTTCTGCTTCCTCTCTTCTCTGATTCCCTGTCTTGTTTTATTGGACTTTTGGGAAAGCACGTAGTTATTGCCCTGAACTGCAGGTTAGGCTTGAATTGTCATTACTTCCTCCACCTCCGCACATTAGTTTAGTACTGAGCACAGAAGTCTTGTGTTTAGAACCAGACGAGGTGAACTGTTTTGTCTAATTAGTTAGTAAGGCCAACAGAGGCCAACTGAGATGAAAGTCAGTGGCTCCCCTTTGCCTGTCTACACTTCTGTTTTAGGCTAAACACTGCTCTCTTCTATAGCTCAACCTTACATAAGGTTTTGTATTATGGTTACTAAGAAATTATTCTATATTCCCCGACTGTTATACATTTTGTATTTAAATAAGGTAAAGAATATACTATTGGAATGGACAATACTGTATAAATCTATATGTAGATGTTCTGACAGGCCACTATAAATAAGCCGTTCATCGTATTGGAACAGTTAAAGCCTTTTGTGAATACTCAAGAGCATGTTCACTGTGCATCTGCAGCCATATTCATTCACATATGAATATCTATATTTGCACTAATATTCAGCAGCTCTTATAAATGTTCTGAAGCTCTTATAAATGTTATTGATCATCAAGGAACCCTACCATTTATCCCTTTGGTTCTTTCAACCGAAAGCTGAACATTGTTGTGGTATTTTTGATGTATTCAATGTTCTTTTAATATGAATGATGAGCAGAGTCTGAAATGTTGAATGTTCAAAGATGGTGGACATAATGGCATGTCTGGAGTCATCAAATGACCATCTGAGATGATATCTATGGGCAATACCACTTATTTTCAAAAAGGTAATTAATTAATTGATTAATTTAGTAATGTGTACTAAAGGGGTCAATACAATGGGCTGTTTAGTATAAAAAGTCATTATTTACATGTTTTATTAGCAACAGCTATAGCTTGATCAATTATTTACAAACTTTTACACTTTAAAGTCATATCAAACTGCAAAATAAAATGAAACTGTTCATTTATATGTCACATTTAACTAACGTATATTCAGTTTTGTATGATTTGTTTTGATGCAAATCCCTTTAAGAGTGTCGATTGTTTTTCCGGCCAATCCGTGTTCAGCAGAGTTTACACGTCACGTTTTGTTAACGGTACGGTTCACTTGGAACCCCAGCTGAGGTGGTACTAAAAAAAGTACCAGGCACCAGGTACTGTACCCAGTGGAAAACCCCCCAAAAGTGAACCATACCGAACCGCACCGTTCCGTACCATGCAGTGGAAAAGCGCATTATCGATGTTATGTAATGCCTGTGTTAGGTGCTCACCTGCCAGGCTAGGTGTTGTAGTGGACACATGGACGACAGTGTCATCAGCATACATCTGGCAGCCGACACCCGGACAGCAATTTGGTAAGTCATTTATGTACATTGTAAACAACAGAGGGCCAAGTACAGAACCTTGCGGTACTCCTATGTTGTTTGTCTGCAGAGGTGACTTAACCCCATTGACCCTAACACACTGCTGTCTTCCACTCAAATAGGACCTAAACCACTGAATGGCGTCTGATGACATTTTGAATTGATTTAATTTATTTATTAAAATGCTGTGATTAACAGTGTCAAAGGCCTTTTTTAGGTCCAAGAACACTGCCCCGACAACATTCCCTTTATCCAATGAGGCTTTTATTTTTTTCAAGCAAATAGCAGTTAGCAGTTTCAGTGGAATATTTGTCTCTAAATCCAAACTGCTGTCGATAAAGCAACTGGTTAGACTCTAAATGTTCCACTAATTGCTCGGCAACAATCTTCTCCAGAACTTTTGAAACTACAGGAAGGATAGCAATAGGCCTATAATTACTTGCTATATCCTTATCTCCCGATTTATAGACCGGCGTAATTATTGCTGTTTTCCAGCTCTCTGGGAATAATTTTGTTTGTATTGACAAATTTACTAAATAAGTAATTGGCTCCAACAGACAGATTTCATATCTCTTAATTAATACAGCATGAATGTTATGAATGTCCTTAGACTTGGAGTTACTCATGTTTGTGATCACCATTTTAACTTTATCACGAGATACCTCTTTAATATAAAAGGAGCCTGTATACTCTTAAAAATAAAGGTGCATTTATGATGCCATAGAAGAACCTTTTTGTCTAAATGGTTCCATAAAGAACCTTTAACATCTGAAGAACCTTCCTGTTTCACAAAAGGTTCTTTGTGGCGAAATAAGGTTCTTCAGATTACAAAAAGGTAAGAAAGAGATGGTTCTTTAAGAACCTTTGACTGAATGGTTCTTTGTGGAACCAAAAATTGTTATTTTATGGCATCGCTGTGAAGAACCTTTTTTTAAGCACCTTTATTTTTAAGAGTGTACGAGCTTGTCCAACTTCGTGTCAAGAATTACTCGATAATTTAAAATTGCTTGCTAATTCTGTACCGACTCAATAAAAAAAAACTATAAAAACATTTGCAATAGCCTCATTTCTATGAATCAGATTATTACAAACTTTAAGACAATTTATTTTTAAATGTTTTTGTCTGCTTGAATTGGTTAATCTATTTATATGTTGCCACAATTTAGAACTGCTGCCATTGGCCTCTTCAGTTAATTTGGAAAAATAATTTGTTTTAGCCTTTCGCAGCTCTGATACTACTTTGTTCCTCAAACCAGTAAAAATAAGATGGTCAGTATTAGTTTTTGTTATTAAGGACCTTTTAAGAGCAAGATCTCGCCTTTTAATGATCTGAAGGATGTCACTGTTAAACCATGGAAGAGAGAATTTCTTAGGCCTACTTTTCCAGGTTTTCGTATGTTTACTTATTAATTCACTTAAAATAAAAGCGAAATTGCTTGCACTGTGGTTTAAGTCTGATTCTTTAATGACCTCTTCCCAATTAACTTTCTTCAAATCATGTTCAAAGCTGGCTATTTTTGACTTGGGAACTCCTGTTGTTAAAATTTAATTTTCTATTTTATTATGGTGAAGTTGACGTTTTTTTAGTTAACTTTCTTACAATCAGTGTCATGTTATGATCTGAAAGGCCAGTAATGAGATTATATGTTTTTGTTACTCTCTCTGGCCTGTTAGTAAAAATCAGATCTATAAGAGTTTCACTCTTTCTAGTTATTCTAGTGGGTCTATCAATCAGCTGTTTGAATTTAAATTTCTCCATAGTTGATTTTCATTTTGATTTACCACTTTTAACCATCCAGTTTATGTTAAAGTCCCCAAACATCATACATCCACAACAGTTGTCAACGAGAAAAAGAAGATTCTTCAGTTCATTGTGGAAATGTACATCATGACATGGAGGATTATAAAGCACAACTAAATTCAATTTCATGTTTGAAGAAAGAATTACATTCAATCCCAAGCATTCCATGTTCACATTCAGGTCAAGTTCTAAACATTTAAAGTGTTCCCTAATATAACTTAAAACGCCCCCTCCCCTTCCTTTGGCACTATCTCTCCTATAACAACAATATTCTGGTATATTAATTAGGTCAGTAGGGACATCATGGTTCAACCAAGTCTCAGATATACACAAAAAAATCCAAATTAGATTCAATAAGTAAATTCTGTATCTGACCTATTTTTGGTAATATGCTTCTTATATTTATATGTCCTCCCAATATTCCTTTAGGTTTAGTTTCAGAGTTCCATATGATTCTAGCATGATTGACAGTTTGAAAGATCCTTGACTTCCTCTGTTTCAACGTTGCACGATTTATTGTTAGTCTTTTTGCCCTCATGGGACTCTGTGTTTGTTGACATGCATCCGCTATCACAGACGGGCCGTCATGAGAATAACAGTCCATGGCGGGTATACTATATGGATTACAGTTTTTCTCAATTGCTTTGGCTCAATACTCGAATTAAACTTTTTTCCCAAAACAATAAGTTCAGATCTCTGAACAATTA
This sequence comes from Sinocyclocheilus anophthalmus, assembly GCA_018155175.1. Classification (NCBI taxonomy): domain Eukaryota; kingdom Metazoa; phylum Chordata; class Actinopteri; order Cypriniformes; family Cyprinidae; genus Sinocyclocheilus; species Sinocyclocheilus anophthalmus. The sequence goes on from JADLZN010005946.1 coordinate 99,216, forward strand.
GCTTCTTGTTCACATCAGATTGGAATTTCTTATTGATTTGAGCAAATTGCAAATGCTTTGGCACATGTGTGCAAACAGTAAGTACAATTGTCTGCAGTTTGCACAACAACTAATTGCATATGGCTCGTTGATCAAAACTGATGAGCCGATTCTCACTTAAACTGTCAAACTCTTCACAACTTCTCAAACGTTTTTCATTGTGTAAGCCATCACATTCAAAACGATCCATTCAATTATGAAAAATTGGTATACACGCATGTATATTCCATAAATATCTGACATTGACATTGTTTCTAATGTCTGCTAAATTGGCAAATGACCTCTAATGGCAATACAATTTGAATCAACCATTCAACCATTTAACCAATCAAGTTTGGGAGCATATATATGTAGATTGCCCACAGCACAATCACTAAAATTTTTTGAGAATGGAGGACTTCCACAACCCTGAACTGCAGCAACATGCTCGTGGAAGAGCAATTGGAAGACGTGTAAGAATACGTGGTGGTGGTGGTGTTAGAGGAAGACATAATAGAGGAAGAGGTGGAAATAGAAGAGTCAGAGTCTCTGATGAAATCAGAGCCACACTTGTGGATCATGTCATAAATCGTGGTTTTACAACGGAAGAGGCTGGTCGAAGAGTACAGCCTAATGCAAACAGGTCCACAGTGTCATCAATTGTGCAAACCTTTCATAGGGAAAACAGGTAAATATGTATTTTTTTTGTTTTGTTTTACAGTATGTAAAGTATTTTTATAAACAACAATATTGTAAAGGTAAATGCAAGTCTATTTGTACATTCTATAGAACCGCACAACAACCTCGCGCTGGTGGCAGAGCAGCAGTATTTAACCATCAGCAAGAACAAGAAATTTGCAACATGGTCATAGCCAACAATTCCATCAGGCTAAGAGAGATCCAAAGTGCAATCATAAACGACAATGACTTCGCAAATATAAATTCTGTCAGCATTTCCACCAGAGACAGAGTTTTGAAAAGACATCAAATGACTATGAAACAACTCTACAAGGTGCCATTTGAGAGGAATAGTGAAAGAGTGAAGGAGCTGCGGTACCAGTATGTCCAGGTAAACTATTGGAGTGCACTTAGTTTTACTGTACTTCTAAGATGCCTGTATTACTTGAAGTTTTAGAAACCCATAAGAAGCGAAAATATTTACTGAACTCTAGAATAAAAATTAACTTTATTTTGTTTCTGTGTTTCTTCGTAGAGAATCATGGAGTTAGAAGGACATGAAACAACCCACATTCTTGTTTTTGTGGACGAGGCCGGGTTCAATCTGTCCAAAGGCCGGAGACGTGGTCGCAATCTCATTGGACACCGAGCCACAACTGACACACCAGGCCAACGTGGGGCCAATATTACAATGTGTGCTGCCATTTCAGAGAACGGTGTGAGCACACATATTCCACACATTGGGCCCCATAATACCCAACTTCTCCTGGCCTTACTAAACACACTTTACAGAGACCTGAATCCAGAACAAGAAAGAGGTTTAGTTAGACCACATTTGCCTAATTATGTTGTTGTCTGGGATAATGTCAGCTTCCACCGAACCAACATTGTTAGGGACTGGTTTGCTGCACATGAAAGGATAACAGTGGAGTTCCTTCCACCATACTCTCCATTCCTAAATCCAATAGAAGAGTTTTTTTTCAGCATGGAGGTGGAAAGTATATGATCATAGACCACAAGATCAGATGTCTCTGTTGGATGCCATGAATGCTGCATGTGAGGACATCACAGCTGATCATTGCAGGGGATGGGTGCGGCATTCAAGGAGATTTTTTCCCCGGTGCATGGCAATGGAAAACATCAGATGTGATGTTGATGAAAATCTTTGGCCTGACCAACAAGAGCGACAGGATGTCCACCAAGAATAATTTTTGAAGTATTCAAAAGAAGTGTATTTGTGGTAACATAAAAAATATGAAATGTACAGTAATTGGACAAGCAAGATTTCACTTATATGTAATGCATTCGTACAAAAATAAATGTACTGCATAAATACAAATGTTCATATACTTTTTTTTCTATGTACTATTGACTCTTCTCAACAAATATCAGATTTTTTTATAAAACCTTCATTTCCATGGTTGACTGTCATGGTGAAAAAACAACTAAACATTTTGACCAGTGTGGCTCACACGATGACAAAAATACTTTATATTTTGGTGGCCTTGGCCAAATTACTGACACGATAACTAGGTTTTGAAGCATGAATGAAATGTTTTGGGTGAGTAACTACATTTTGCAGACATGCAATAAAGTTCTGAAGCAAACAGTTGTGACATTTGCACTCACAGTTTAGAGAATGTTAAGATTGTTTCGAAAAATGTGCTAAAGCAATTGAGAAAAACTGTAATATGAGGCACAAAACTCACCCCAGTGTCCATGTCAGTGGTACCGGACTGATTAAACACTACTGCCGCTGTTGCCACTCCTGCTAGACAACATAGCTCTGCGCTCCCCTCTGAGCCCGGAGTTTGTAACTTTAACCGCTGCTCGAGTCCATCCGGCTCTCCCAGAGCACCTGTGGACTCCCAGCCACCCGGCCCCGTGCCCCCAACAGCAATGGCCGGAAAGGCCCATCCACCCAGCCACACCTCCCCTCAAGAACCACGCCAACAAGAACTCCCTCCAACCGGCCGACACCCAAGGGCAGTGCACGCCGCTCCACCGGAACAAACACCATCCAGCATCGGAGTCAGGGTGAGTTGCGAGGATGTTATAGAAGTTGTAACCGGCTGGAGTGTCACTGCAGGTGACACGGACTGCATCTGGAAGATTTCATACACTGTTGGGTTAGGCTCTGAATGGAATAGTGGCCCTGGGTTTAGGTGAACATCTCCCGAAAGTAGCAGCAGTAGTAGTAATATTTTTGCTGAAGACAGGCTATTTTTCCGCCGTCTGATTGTAAGTTTGAACGCTGGCTTGAAGGCCAGAGCTCGGCCATCATTAAGAACCCGTGTAAAGACTGCGGCATAACCAAATCCAAAAAACTATAGTTGTGTTTTCTCTGAAAAAATGCCCAGTGGGTCAACGATAACCAACGAGTCCTTGGTGTATTGCATGTGAGTAAAACAGGCATCAATACTAGAACGCCACAGATGACGAGGTACAGTCCGGTATTGCTTTGTTCATGTTTGCCTTTGCGTTTACAGCTTCGTTTCATGATACCATGCTGCAAATTGTTTAAAGGCCAGATAATTACCTTAAGAATTAGGCAGAAAAGATTTAAGACAGCGATTTTAAAAGATTTATAAAATTCCAGCACATGAGTGGAGCCTTCCAAACCACTCAAGGCAGGTGCTGCCGCCATCTTTTTCAATCAATAGATAGATAGATAGATAGAGATAGATAGATAGATAGATAGATATAAATAGTCAGATGATAGATAGATAGATATAAATAATCAGATGATAGATAGATAGATAGATAGATAGATATAAATAATCGATGATAGATAGCTAGTATAAATAATCCCCCCCAGATGATAGATAGATAGATATATAGAACGATAGATAGAATAATCAGATAGTCAGATGATAGATAGATAGAAATAATCAGATGATAGATAGATAGATATTAATAACAGATGATAGATAATAAGATAGATAGATATATAGATAGAATGATGATAATAGATTTTCTCCGTTCTGGTCCTGTCATCGAAACTCAAGCTTCTGTTTGTTATTTTGTCAATTGCCAAAGAGAAGTAAAAATGCTCACTTGGATTGCAATTAAATTCTTAGCTGTGTTTGTACATAAACATCACTTTTTCACTGCCAAAGCTTGTGTGATGTCGGCTATGCTCATAACATAAGACCATTTTTTTATATTACACTTCAGTATTTTTATATGGTATACTATATTTTCTAACAGAAGAGCATTTGGGTTTAGAGTATAGAGTATTTGGGAGTATAGAAAAAAAAAATTAATATGAATAGCTCAGAACTCATAGATCATTTGATTCTGGGTGAGAAACTTTGAGAAATCTCGGACTGCAATTCAAGTCACCTTTATTTCTACAGTGCTTTACACAATACAGACTGTCGAAGCAGCTTCACGGTGATAAACAGGAAAATAAAGTTCCAGCGATGCAAACCTGTAAAGCAGCTCTAAAAAGAGGACAAAGCAATCGGTTGATTTTTTTTTTGTGTTTTGAAAGTCAATAGTGTTTAGTTTAAAGTGAATGTTTAAAGTCAGTTCGTGGATTCAGTTATCTGGAGTTTTGCCAACTCTAGGAGCTGCACATCGAACATCGGTTTGGAGACATTGTTGCTATTTTGAATAGGCCCATATTCTAGGCGTTCTGTGAGATTGAGGCGGTACCAGTCTCCGTCACTGGACCACAGGGCAACGTCAGAGCGAACTTTCAACAGGATATATGCTTTTCCACCTGCTTGCTCTCGGCTGAACACAGCGTCTTGCTGATTATAATGAACAGTAAATTATGATGGACCTTTTTTTCACTCAAATGAGGGTAAAACCACAACGAATCAGTAGTCCAAGATAATAATAACAGCAGTAATTGCTTTAGTGAAGAGTAGAAGAAATTTTGTTGTTGCACCCGTGGCCTGTCTATAAATCACCCACCATAATGCATCAGCATCCGTTGGTTTTTCAGCTGTTGAGACATCAACACGCAACCTAGCCAGGCGTCCCTTGGCCCTGGTCTTCTTCACACGTATTCATTGTTGACTCCTTGTAGGATACTTTTGCGTTTTGACTTGGAGGAAATCATTCTTCTGACTAATAGTTCATGCAGCAACCTTTGGTATATGGCGTCCCTCTGTGTTATGTGAATAATGTTTTGTTTTATGGGATATAAATGTTTTTTGACGCTTCTCTTTGCAATTGTAACCGTCTCCAAAAGGTTCGAAGCTGTCAGAAACCCAACTGGAACATTTGCGAGACGTTAGATTAGACTTCTTAATGTCGCAGAGCTGATATTGGTTGCGAAAGGATAAAAAAAAAAAAGGGGCCCTTTTTTTTTTCCCCGCCCCTCCCCCTTTAGGTGTGTATTTCGCAACACTGTTTTTGAGATATGAGGAGATGGATTTGTGAGTGAACTTAAGTAACAACTGCCTTTGAAGATCATGCGTGAATTCTTGTTCTGGGATTGGTATAATCATAGAGTCCCATATGATACTTTTCATCTTTCGCTGTGTGGTTGGGTGTGGGGTATGCTGGCCCCTCATGCGCCCCTCCACCTTTAATGTTATCTGAGAAACGATTACTGCAAACCTCACATGTCTGGAGTATCTCCGTGTGCAAAACTCAGTGCTAAGAGATCTTCAGGAATTATCAAATTTTCTCTTTTTCCTGACACAAACCTCATGTTACCTTTAAGAAAGCTATATGCTGCTCATTGCATAAAGCAGACAAAGTTTCCATATTTGATTGAATACACTGTGAAAAAAGGTCCCACACTCTAAAAAATGCTGGGTTAAATATAACCCAGCGCTGTGTTAAAAAGGGACAAACCCAGCTATTGGGTTGTTTTGACCAGCGGTTGGGTTGTTTTGGAGGTCGAAACAACCCAACCGCTGGGACAAAACACCCCAACCGCTGGTTCAAAACAACCAACCGCTGGGTCAAAACAACCCAACTGCTGGGTCAAAACATCCCAATAGCTGGTTCAAAACAACCCAACAGCTGGTTCAAAACAACCCAATAGCTGGGTCAAAACACCCCAATAGCTGGGTCAAAACAACCCAATTGCTGGGTCAAAACAACCCAATAGCTGGGTCAAAACAACCCAAAAGCTGGGTCAAAACAACCCAACAGCTGGGTCAAAACAACCCAATAGCTGGGTCAAAACAACCCAAGAGCTGGTTCAAAACAACCCAACAGCTGGTTCAAAACAACCCAAACGCTGGTTCAAAACAACCCAACCGCTAGTCAAAACAACCCAACCTCTGGGTCAAAACAAACCAACCGCTGGTTCAAAACAACCAAACCGCTGGGTCAAAACAACCAAACCCTTTGGGTCAAAACAACCCAACAGCTGGGTCCAAAACAACCCAATAGCTGGGTCAAAAAAACCCAACCGCTGGGTCAAAACAACAACCCAACCACTGGGTCAAAACAACCCAACAGCTGGTCAACATAACCAAAGTTCCTTTGGTGTCAAACACCCAAGCCGCTGGTCAAAACAACCCATAGCTTGGTCAAAACAACCATTACTGGGATCAAAACAACCAAACCGCTGGGTCAAACAACCCAATAGCTGGGTCAAAACAACCCAACAGCTGGGTCAAAACAACCCAACCGCTGGGGTCAAAACAACCCAACAGCTGGGTCAAAAAAACCCAACAGCTGGTTCAAAACAACCCAAACGCTGGTTCAAAACAACCCAACCGCTAGTCAAAACAACCCAACCTCTGGGTCAAAACAACCCAACCTCTGGGTCAAAACAACCAACCAAGCTTGTCAAAACCACCGCAACATCTGTGTCAAAAAACCACCCAATAGCTGGGTCGAAACAACCCAACCGCTGGGTCAAAACACCCAATAGCTGTGTCAAAACACCCAATAGCTGGGTCAAAACAACCAAACCCTTTGGGTCAAAACAACCCAACAGCTGGGACAAAACAACCCAACAGCTGAGTCAAAACAACCCAACAGCTGGGTCAAAACAACCCAACCCTGGGTCAAAACAACCCAACAGCTGGATCAAAACAACCCAACAGCTGGATCAAAACAACCCAACAGCTGGTTCAAAACAACCCAACCGCTGGGTCAAACAACCCAACCGCTGGGTCAAAACAAACAACCCAATAGCTGGGTCAAAACAACGCAATAGCTGGGTCAAAACAACCCAACAACTGGGTCAAAACAACCCAATAGCTGGTCAAAACAACCCAACATCTGGGTCAAAACAATCTAACCGCTGGGTCAAAACAACCCAACCAACCGCTGGGTCAAAACAACCCAAACAGTTTGGGTCAAAACAACCCAACATCTGGGTCAAAACAACCCAACAGCTGGATCAAAACAACCCAACAGCTGGATCAAAACAACCCAACAGCTGGATCAAAACAACCCAACAGCTGGATCAAAACAACCCAACAGCTGGATCAAAACAATAACCAACCCTTTTGGTTCCCAAGCAACCCAACAGCTTGTCAAAACCACAATAGCTGTTCCAAACAACCCAACAGTTGGACAAAACACCCAACGCTCGGGGTCAAACAACAACCCATAGCTTGGGTCAAAACACCAAAACCCTTTGGTCAAAACAACCCAACCGCTGTTTCAAAACAACTCCATAGCTGGGTCCAAAACAACCCCCCGCTGGGTCAAAACACCCATCGCTTGGGTCAAAATAACCAAACCCTTTTGGGTCAAAACAACCCAACATCTGGTCAGAAACACCCAATGATCCTGGGTCGAAAACCACCCAACATTGGGACAAAAACAACCACAGCTCGGTCAAAACAACCCAATCCTGGTCCACACAACCAAACCCTTTGGGTCAAACAACCCCAAGCCGCTGTTCGCAACAACCAAAGCCCTGTGGGTCAAAACAACCCAACCGCTGGGTCAAATCAAACCCAATAGCTGGGTCAAGACAACCCAACAGCTGGGTCAAGACAACCCAACCGCTGGGTCAAAACAACCCCATTACTGGGTCAAAACAACCCAACCGCTGGGTCAACACAACCCAAAAGCTGGGTCAAAACAACAATAGCTGGGTCAAAACTACCCAACCGCTGGGTCAAAACAAACCCAACCGCTGGGTCAAAACAACCCAACTGCTGGGTCAAAACGACCCAATAGCTGGGTCAAAACAACCCCATAGCTGGGTCAAAACAACCCAACCGCTGGGTCAAAACAACCCCCGCTGGGTCGAAACAACCCAATACGGGTTTGGTCTCTTTTAAACCCAGACTGGGTTTATAGTTTAACCCAGCATTTTTTAGAGTGCATAACCTAAAATGCGACTTCATTGTAAAGCATCTAAATATAACTGGTTTTTTTCAGTAAAAAAAAAGATCTAATATGACTGATCGACCCTGCTACATACGGTTTTTTCCCTATAACAATTCATCTATTTGTAAAATGCATCTATTTCATACTAAGTATAGTTCAAATCTATTAACATATTTACTGACAGATAACTCGAGACTTACTGATATAAACATTATAATTCAACTGTATTTGGAGTACTTGTGCATAAATGCCACATTCTTTAATATTAAGCCTAAAATGTGTTTTAATGACACTATTGATGAGGATTGTATGATCCTTGAATAATATCGGTCTTTAAATGCAAAATATTTAAAGTGTACCTGAAGTGTACTTGTGAGAGTTCCACTTTCTCACAATCAGATTTACCTCAGTATATCTTTAGTTGGACTTACTTCTGCACAATTAAAGTGCATTAAGCACAAAATGAGTTGTTCCAATTTAGCAGACTTTAAGTATAGGTTACCAGTTTAGTATAGTAAAGTACAATTGCAGGATATTTGCGTAAATGTATTTGTAGTATGCTTAGCATGAAAAATGTATTTCAAATACATTTATTTTTCACTGTGGTTACACTAACAAAAGTGTTTTATTAAGGGTCTGATGTAGCAGAAGAGCTGCAAATCTCCACTTTTTACAGTGTATACAAGCCGATCAGCTCAGCTCAATTTGTTCTCCATGTCTTTTAAGAATCGATATCTTTATGATGCAAATGACTGCTGATCTCCAGGCTGGCGTATTAGTGCTGGCAAATGGTGATGACGAGTCTTCCTCTTTGAAGCTGCTGTATGTCTTTCATGTCCTCTGGCTTAATGAGCACATGTGCAGATCAACAGTGTTGTGACAACAGCACCACGTCTCAGTTCAGATCACTGCTGGTGAATTAAAGACGTTTACTGTGTCAACAGTGCTTTACGATACAGGAAAACATGGACTGTCTTGTTTGACTTTTTGTCTCACAAAACTGACTCAAGCTAAGAATACATATATTATTATAGACAAACCGTGTTTGTTAATTTTCACTATAAACTGAGTGTTTGCAGATTCCCTCCCCGCTTATTCTCTCGCTCTCGCTCTCGTTTGAAGTAAATGCACATGTGAGCTGGAGGAAAGATTGATGTCATAATGAGTGTGATGGCATGCTTTAGTCATTTAAACTGGCAGTATCATCTCAAATTATTTCATGGCTTTCTGCAATGATACATTGAGAGCAGGTCCAGACAGGAGCGGAGAGGTTGTGAGTTACAGTGCCTGCAGGACATGAGGAGCTCACTCTGTGTTCATGCCCTTCTTCATGAGGAGCTCACTGGAAAAAAACAGTGCATGCATGACCTCCGTTATAACTCTTTTCAGTTGCACTGAGTTGAATTTTGAATGCACTCTATGAATATGCGATGGTGAGGTCTCAGTGTTTGCAGAGTAAACCTGCTGAGTAGTTGCTCATAGTTTCCTTTTTATCATGCAATGATGCAGAAGTAGCAGCACATCTTTTTCCATATTGTGGCGTACATTCGAGTGTAATGGATTATTGAATATGATATAAATGTGGGGTGGGTGATTGGTTCTATGTATCCGTTGCTGGCTGGATGTTTAAAAAATGAATGCAAGCTTGCAGTTTGTTGTAGAAGGCTGGGTTTAAGTGGACTAAATGACTGGAGAAGTCCTGCACACGTCACCAGAGACAAGTGTGTTGCCTTCCCCCTGAAGATCCAGTCATGACATTTAAAAAAAACTAGCTATGCATGAATGAATCGTCCACAATAACATGCATTTAGACAGTAAATAGGATGAATTTTCATTTAATGCCAACTTTAAACTTTAGGGACCAATTCTCACTATTAACTTATTAGCATGCATATTACTAACATTTTGGCTGTTTATTAAAGCACATATTAATGTCTTATTTTGCATGACCATAATTTAGATCCCCCTTAAACCCTAATACAGCAATACCTTACTAACTATTAATAAGCAGCAAATTAGGAGATTATTCAGGCAAAGGTCATAGTTAATAGTTAATTAACAGTGAGAATTGGCCTATAAAGTAAAGTGTGACCAACTATTTCATAAAGGTTTAAGCTTAAAGGCTCTGTGAGGAGTTACCAATTTCAAGGAATGTCTATGGGATTTTTGGCCAGCTGCCAAAAACATTAATTAATTATTTTATGTAATTACGTTTTATTGATTCACTGCAAAAATTGTCCAAATGGTTAAAAAGATTCAGTAAGTCAAGTCAAATTTATTTGTGTTAGGAGTTTAGAAGAAAAGCCTATAATAAAGCATGATCATTAACAGATTTACAAAGATAATTTTTTTCTAAATGAAAATGAGTGTAAAAAGTTTTAAGCATGATTGACGTGAGGTATTATTTGACCTCTGTTCAGTGACTATATATGACCTATTAGCAAGGGTTCAGAGAAAGGTCAAAGGTCATGCTCAGTGTCAGAGCAGCACTGCTGAAGAATGGGAATGTTAATGAGTCAAATTCGATGTGACAAAAGACATAATGGAAAGAAGAGAAAAGCCTTTGTGTTTCACCAAAAAGACAGAAAGCCTGGTGATACAGCACTGATGAATATTAACCTGAACTCACAGACACTAACTAACTCCCTAAATGCTCCAGTTAGTGTACAACAGCGTCCAAAGGCAGAGACAGACAGAGACGAATGTGCTTGGAGAGGGTATTGTCTTCTCTTGTGCTCTCTCAGGGCTTCTCTGGGCTTACAGAAGCAGCTCTGTCAGTGGTTTTGGCCAGTCTCTGAATGCGGGAAGGTGTCAAAGGAGTCTTTTCAAGGCTGCGTCTCGGAGGGGAAAGTGAACACCGGCTCTGCTATCTTCCATTGTTGAGGATCTCTTGGGAAAAGAAAGTAGCACACTGGCATTCTGTGCTGTAACTGGTGTCATAACCCACCTTTGTAAATGAGAGACTTTCTAAAGACTCAATCTCCCGTTACATTAAAGAAGAACCCAGAGAGCCGCTGAGGACAGGGAGGAGTCCAGCAGCATCTGAATGGAGCTGCTGCAAAAGAGATGTGTTTGGTGCCATAAAGACATTAATTAAGCACAGGTGCCTCCTATAGAGGATCACTCTGAAACATTAGCAGACCATTGTCTTGTTCTGGCCTTTGTCTCAAGGTACACCAGACACTAATGCAGGGCTGGCCAAATGGTTAGACTTTATAGTCTTATTCAGCTTTCAGCAGAATGCAGTTCTTTAATGTGTAGCTGTTTCACTTCTATTTTCCTTGAATGTACACACAAATGCATATTTTAATATAAATTTAGAAGTGGAATATCCTATGTATTTTTAAAACATTTATGACATTAATTCATTTTTACCATTACCATTTTAACATTCTGTATTGTGTTCTAAAATAAAACAATATGTCTTTATATATGGTTATAGTTTACTTAAAGGGGTCATATGATGCAATTTACATTTTTCCTTTCTCTTTGGAGTGTTACAAGCTCTTGGTGCATAAAGAAGATCTGTAAAGTTGCAAAGACTAAAGTCTCAAATCCAAAGAGATATTCTTTGGCCCAAATGTTCACACAAAGAAAGAAGGCATAACTTTTATTCTCGCTGTAGTATTGTTGTTGCCGTGTGTTTCGTTGTGAAAGTGAAACTACTTTGTTTGGTCTTCCAAAAGAGGGACAGATAAGTGCTTGTCATGCTAGAAGTGGATCGGTGGCTGGTGCGCTGAGGAAATACATCAACTTTGCGCTGTGGATCGCTGGATCAGCTTTCATCGTGGATGAAGTGGAGTCCAGCCCAGGGTCGTCACATGTGGTTGCCGGAAGTCACGCAGGCGCCGCTCACTATTTCGTTGTGAAAGCGAAACTACTTTGTTTGGCCTTCCAAAAGAGGACACGACTAAAAATCAGTGGTTAAATTTACAACACTGTTCCAGAACAGTTCAACCCAAATATTCAGATGTGTTCAGCACTTTTTATGGAGGACTGTTTCCTGATCCTGGGAGAGTAGACTACAACGCCGGCTGTTCTGACTCACAGACTGTAAGTATGTTTTTTATATTTTCAAGAATTTGCCACTGACGATTCAAACACGAGTTTTGAGCAGTGTAGAGTAGCGCTTGTTGTTTGTCGTTTCTCTGATCACATATGCAGACATGGTTTTATGTTTATAAAGGCAGTATAAGTCATTATAATCCGTAATTATGTCCCCACTGGATGCAACAAATGCATAGTTTATAATGGGTTTTAATGTTTTGTCTCGTCGCTCCGGCATGACAGGGCATCACAGTATGGTAGGGCCATAACATTTCCATCACACGCTTGAGATATTCAGCCAATCAAAACGCACTGGACCGCTGGCCAATCACAGCACACCTTGCTTTTCAGATCGACAAGCTTTGTAAAAATCCACGCGTTTCAGAAAGGGGGGCATGGGGAGAAACAATAATGTACAGTATGTGGAAATTAATGTGTTTTTTGAACCTTAAACCGCATAAATACATAATTACACCAAATACACAAAATAAGTTCTTTAGCGTAACATCATATGACCCCTTTAAAAACTTTATGTACTTCATATTGTTTTTCTTCATATTTTATCTGCATCCATGTCCCTCTCCAATAGATTCTTAAATGCTTATATTTGTTACAGTCTCTCCAATGAAGGCGAAGAAGACGAAGGATAATCCACAACGAAAAGTCTTTAATATTATAATCCACATAAACTCAGGCAAGGAAACAACTCAGGGTAGTCGTAACATCAAACAATAACCGACAAACTACTAAACAGAAAGAAGACTTTAAGTAAGGCAGCTGACGAGGGGAAAACAGGTGAAGGGAGTTAACTAATAATGGCTACCGAGCAAATTAACTAAAGAGCTAAACCAAACAGGAACAAAACCATATAAGGAAAAACAGGAACAGGCAGATGTAACAGAAAAAGACAATACAAAAGTTCATATTCCTAACAGTGCTACGCGCCGTAGCAGAAGGATCCAAGGAGGGCGGGAGGGGGGTGGGATGGACTGGCCAGGAAGGCAGGCTGAAGACCCACGTGGCGGGATTGAGGAGGGTGGAAGGAGCCATTTTTGGAGACGGAGGTACCAGGGTGAGCGGTTGGAGCAGCTGTTGAGGAGCCAGGAGGACGACATGAGAGAGCTGGAGTAGGAGGAGCCAGACATGACCCAAACCGCAGCCATGATGGCGGCCCCTGATGGAGCCAACGGAGGGAGGAGCCATGGTGGAGGAAGGGCTGACACCTCCAGGGGGCCGGGGGATGCCGGCGGCGGAGAGGTAGTGGTGGAGCCAAGGTGGAGACAGAGAAGCCGAGGAGCCAGGGCGAAGCCCGCGGGATAGGAGGGCCAAGGGGAGGCAGGTGGTTCGGCGACCGAGTAAGCGGAGATCCAGGCGAAGGGCCGCGACGGAAAGCCGCGAGCGGACAGAGGGTGGATGGAGCTGAAGGGAAGGAGGAGCTCAACGACAGGACGGAGGGATGGAGGGACGAGGCAAAGCCGGAGGAGTGCAGTCCAGAGGTGAAGGTAGGGGGACGACTGACCAAGGCGGAGCCGGAGGGACGAGGGAGCCCAGTGGAGCTTGTGGACTGACGGGCTCCGGTGGAGACGAGGGAGCTGGAAGCCATGGTGGAGCCGCTGAGTCGCAGGACCGAGGCGGAGTCTGGGCCTCGGAGGCTGAAGGCAGAGTCGAGGGATCCTCCAGACTTAATGCCAATGGAGCTGGAGATGGGCAGACCAGCGGCGAGCCCACGCCACAGATGGTGAGCAGAGGGGCTGACAGGATCCAGCAGAATGAGCTTTGATGAAGGGAACAGATCGATGAGAGGAGGCGGGAGAATGATAGCACAGATGATAGACATATTAGTAACTTCGCATTCCAGTCTATTAAATCTCCCAAGTTCAGTTCTTGCTCACCCTTAGTGGTGGCGCAATGGGCTGGGCTTTCCTTAACCCCCGCAATCTCCACAGCTGTATCCACCGTTGCTTATGCTGTCTGCTCTCGCACCTGGTCAGACTCTTGGGGCTCAGGCTCAGGGGCGATCTTCAGCTCTGTCCCTCCTGATGGCGATGGCTCAATAACAGCGGCAGGCTCTGGCTCTCCGTCTGCAGTGGGTTCTGATGATCCGGGCATCGGGGTGGTGGTTGACTGACTCTGGTGTCGCATCACATGTGATGACTCGGGCTGGGCTCCGCTTCGTCCATGGTGAATGCTGATCCGGCGATCCCAGCGTGAAGTGGATGTAGTTCCTCAGCGACCAGCACGGATCAGCTCGGGGGCATGACGACACAGATTTCGTCTTCCAGCCCACACCAGAATCCCTTCATTAAGGTGAGGTAATCACATGTGGTGAGATGGCATAGTAAAAAAACCTCCAGCACATACCCTCCCGGTCAATCTGTCTTGAAAAATAAAAAATAGTTAGACTTGAAGGGCTTAGGAACCTGCTCTTCAGGGCATGGTAATTGAGGCCAATTAAGCTTCATCTTTCTGGTCGGTTATTCTGTTACAGTCTCTCCAATGAAGGCGAAGAAGACGAAGGATAATCCACAATGAAAAGTCTTTAATATTATAATCCACATAAATCAGGCAAGGGAAATGACTCAGGGTAGTCCGTAACATCAAAAACAATAATGACAAAAACTACTGACACAGACAAGAAGACTTTAAGTAAGGCAGCGAGGGGGGGGAAAGACAGGTGAAGGGAGTAGTTCGTAAATCAAGTGTAGCATTAGTTTGCAGAGTCAAGTTAGTCAAGCTCTCATCAGCTGACTCTCAGCTGATCTTCATCTACGTATAGGAATACGAAACTTGCTAAGCTTTCATATATAAGGTCCCTCAGTATTATCAGCAGTTTTCGCATTGCTCAATAGCTAATTAGCCTCCTCCATCCCCAACTCCTCCTCTGTCAGGATTCAGCCTTCTGGTTATCCTTTGAATCAGACTAATTCTAAAACGTGTACATAAAATTATTGAACTTTAACAATATCTGCAATATATTTATGTTGGTTCTGTTCTGTTTACCCTGGGGGGTTATTGCTGCTCTCCCTGCTCTCATCCATGCTAGGCTGCATGGATGCACAAGAAGACATTGCCCAGAGCATAGCTGTACTGCCAATCCAAACTGTATGCTAATTGTCAATCATCTTTGACGATAGTGGTCCTGA
Organism: Sinocyclocheilus anophthalmus; assembly: GCA_018155175.1. Taxonomy (NCBI): domain Eukaryota; kingdom Metazoa; phylum Chordata; class Actinopteri; order Cypriniformes; family Cyprinidae; genus Sinocyclocheilus; species Sinocyclocheilus anophthalmus. Next base: position 114,368 of record JADLZN010005946.1, read on the forward strand.
CAGAACTAATAATGGCTACCGAGCAAATTAACTAAAGAGCTAAATCAAATAGGAACAAAATCATATAAGGAAAAACAGGAACAGGCAGACGTAACAGAAAAAGACAACACTAAAAAAAACAGGGTTCCATTCTCCATAAAATATTGGTTACTTAAAACATTAATATCTAAAATGTATTTTAATGTTGGAAACATATTTACTTCCTTAATCGGCAACTTTTAAAAAATATGTAGTTTCAGCCACTATTTAAGGTCCAATTCTCACTATTAACTTTTAAGGTCCAATTCTCACTATTAACTATATTAATTACAGTTTTTGCCTCAATACACTACTATTTTTTTTACTTTGAAATGCACTGTGCTTGTGCTTACAATAGTGTTGGTTTCGAATGCATTGATATTATATATAATTATATACTATAAAATATCTTAGCCAGGAAAAATGGGGAGGGGAAGTTTAGAGTCAGCTCCTGAAATGTGTGTTTCAGTGGCTTTTAATGTCTTAAATTAGAGAATCAATATTGAAAAAAATTGAATTCTGTCATCTGAATTAAAACAAAATTATAAAATCACTGGCATTCCCCTCACACACGCCCTCACACACGTGTCAACTATATGATGAAGGTAGATTTAAACTTTTTCTCAGGACAAAGTTGTCTTATATTTTTTATGTAAATTATGTTTTTTTTTGTAAATTAAATTCATACATTTTGTTATTTATAATATTTGTTGGCCAAAATAATGTTCTATTATTTTTCATGTTGCTGTTTACAATTGAATGTTTTATGAATTTTGTAATGTTTCATAATTGTTTTAGATTTGTTGTTAATTTTAGCTGAAGCCTAAAATTGGCTGTTTAATGCCAGGTTCCATTGTGACAACTTACCCCGCATAGTGTGACAACGTGCTATTGGCATCATGTATTGGGATCGCAAAAAGTCAGTGTTTTTCAGTGAACTGTATTGTTTCTTCCTGGGCAGTAACAGTTCAAGTATAAGTCCAACAGCATTTTTGTTATGTTATATACAAATTTACTTTGTAAGATTAAAACATCCTGAGAAAATCCTGAGAAATCTTCTCTGACATGAGTTTGCTCTGACAATGACAATTTCGGTCTACACGTCCACTGTTTTACAGCAGATGCTGAGCAAAGTAACCTGTAAATGTACTTTCCAAATGCTTCATTAAAGGTGGGGTAGCGTTTCATGCTGTGAAATCACAAACACGCCCCTACCCCAAAAGGGTCTCGCCCCTATTTTGATAGCTCTGCCCCACACATACGTACGCAACCCAGGCAATGATTAGTTCTGTGAAACAAAGCAAAACCAATGTTACACCGTGTCTACACCGGACGCGAGTGGTGCGGTGCAACAAAATACTATAGAACTCATTATAATCAGTGATGCTGTCTACACCATAGATATACAGTATATATACATTAGCTATGTCTACACTGAGTGGCACGGCATCTACAAATCCCCGACAGAAAACTGCTGCTGTGTTCTATCATGACGTATTGACACAAATTTCAATGATTTTCAACGGTCGCTTTGTCGCGTCCTGTTGCAACGCAGACGTTCGCTGTTTGCGGCGCAGACACGGTTTTTACTCACCTATGGAGAAGAAACAAAGCAACCTCGGCGTCCGATCGCAGGCCTTCCGCTCCTTGAGTTTTCTCCAGCGCTGGAAAGCTGATCCGATATTTACACGGGTCCTACTTCTTGCCTTCTTGCCGTAAGCCTTCTTTTGTTCCACAGACGTTTTCCTCTTTTGTTTTTTATCCGCCATCTCTATCTTTCTGTCGCTCGGCTCGCTAATGTCCGTCCTATGCACTGATTGCTCTCTCCTCCACATCATGAGTAGACACGCCCCTTCTGCTGATTGGCTACAAGTTTGTTTTGCTAGTGGCCCGAATCAGTTTTCTAAAGCGTTTTTGAAAAATCGCTTACCCCACCTTTAAATGGTGAATGTGTTTCGTTGATTGATCTGAGTGAAATGAACAGGTTGCTTCATGCCTCTATCATCTGCAGCTTTGAAGCCTGTCAGATAATCACTCTGAATAAAACAACTGCAGCTCTCATTAACAAATATGACCCTTGTTAGCTGTCCTGAAAGACCGTTTTTGTTTTCAGAGATATGTTTGGCCAAGACTGAGATGCTTTCAATGCAAATCACACTTGTTATGACAAATAATTTTTGATGTCTAGGCCTAAATTGGCAAGACAATCTAAATCTTTTGCAAGAAGAAGCCTGAGAATATTTTCCAGGTGAAGTGAAGCTTTCTTGTTAGGACCGAACAGGTGAAGTCTTGCTGCAGGTGACAGTCGTTCAGAATCCTGAAAGAGAAACAAGTTTGCGCACAATAAAAGCACAGCACGTATAGACAGCTTTTGGATTCAGGCCATTAACCCATTCACACTACAATTATAATGCTATTTATTTTTAGAATAGCTTGTAAAAAGCAAACCAACTGCACGTTGTCTCATCTCTGCAATTGAAAGCGCTCAAGTTTTCAAGGCGATGTGTTGCCAGTGTCATGTCATTGAAGGTTTTTATTCAAAATGGCTTGCAGCACATCTATTATATGTTAATGGCTGTTGACTCCATCCACTGGCAGTTTAACAGATGTGGCGTCCAGGAACTCATAGACACTTATAGCAGTCGTTCTAAATGCTTAATGTCTTCAGGTTGCTGATTGGCTAGTATCCAGAAGTCATTGTCTCACTCCGTCCCCAGCTGTTGCAGAATAAATGCGTAATTCTCTCACAATTCTCTCTAATTCTTTGCTCCAAACATGTGTCAGCTTACATAGTGATATAGCGTAGTGATATACAGAAAATAATTAGATATTTAAATCTGTGTTGGATGCTGTGAAAATCTAACTTTGATTATGTGAATGTGGTTTGAATTATCCAATCCCAGCACATCATTGTCAGACACAGTCAAGAGCGAAACAGCCAAGTGTAAAGTGGGCCTAAAAAAATTATAATTTTAATTCAGAAAGTAACAACAGGCAGTATGATTTGACGTATCTTGTTTGAAGAAACAATCACATTTTATCTGTGTGGCAGATGCTTTTATCCAAAGTATTTTTTCAGTAGCACTTTACAATAAGTTGTATGTGTTAACATTAACTGCATTAGTTAATATGAGCTAACAATAAAACATACTTCTAAAGCATTTATTAATCTTAATATTATTGCCATCAGTAATTGTACAGTATCTGTAAGTATTATTTAATGGACCTGAGCCAAAATGAACTAGCAATGAATGGTTGTATTTCTATAACTAAATGCTGTAACACATGTATTTATAATTCTTTGTTCATGTTAATTAATGTATTATTAACTAATGGGACTTATGAACTAATTATCAACTAATGGGACCTTTTGGAAAAATGTGAAAATAGAGACACCAGCCACAATAGTCCAATGTTTAGCGGGAGCCAGAGCGCCTGACATCTTGGCAAATTTAAAAGTGCTGGCTAATGCTAAAGGTAAATTCAGTAAGATTGTTATTCACGCCGGCACTAATAATGTTCGACTTCGCCAGTCAGAGATCACTAAAGCACATAGAGACACATAGAGTAACAATTTATTTGATGTTCAACAAGTAAGAAACAAATATAATACAGATAAACACGTGATAAAGCTTGGCTTAATGAATATAAGATCCCTTTCTACGAAAGCACTTTTTGTAAATTATATGATCACAGATCAAAACCTAGATGTGCTCTTTTTGACAGAAACCTGCCTAAAATCTGATGATTACATTATTGTATATGAGTCTACCCCACAAGATTACTGTTATAAACATGAGCCGCACTCTACATTTAAGGGGGAGGTGTTGCTACAGTTTATAGTAATATTTAGTAGTAGTATTTCTCAGAGGTCTGGTTTCAAGTATAATTCGTTTGAAGTAATTGTGCTTTATATAACATTATCTAGAGTAATAAGTGTTCTTAGAGAGAAATGGTATCTGTGAGGATTTCCAGTCAGGACCATATCTTAGACCATATCATACTACTGAGACTGCTCTCATTAGAGTTACAAATGACCCGCTCTTATCATCCGATCGCAGTTGTATCTCTCTATTAGTGCTACTAGATCTTAGCACTACATTTGACACTATTGACCACAACATTATTTTGAATAGACTAGAAAATGATGTTGGCATTAGAGGAAGTGCATTGGCATGGTTCAAATCATACTTATGTGACCATCATTAAAAAAATTCTAGCGTGAATGATAATATCGATCACAAGTGCAGTATGGAGTTCCACAAGGCTCAGTACTAGGACTGCTGCTTATCAAACTTTACATGTTACCCTTGGGAGATATCATCAGGAAACATGGTGTTAGATTACACTGTCATGGTGATGATACTCAGCTCTATATTTCTTTGTGGCCTGACAAAACATACCATAACAATTTGCAAAACAAACAGAATGCATAGTTGATAAAAAAAACTGAATGACTAGTAATTTCCTATTGCTAAACAAAATTGCTGAACCAAAAAATACAGAGGTGTTAATTATTGGACCAAAAATCTCCACATATAATAACGTAGAACACTGTCTTACACTTGATGGCTGCTCTGTCCAGTAATCATCATTAGGTGGGAACCTAGGTGTGCTATTTGATGTGCAATCTTTCATTTGAAAGCCATTTTTATAACATTTGTAAAACCTAATTTTTCCATCTTAAAAATATTACAACATATGCTCTCAAAAATTTTAATTCATGTGTTCATGACCTCAGGGTTAGATTATTGTAATGCTTTATTGAGTGGTTGCTCTGGGCGCTTAATAAACACACTCCAGCTGGTATGAACCAGGAAGTATGACCATATTAGCCCGGTTCTGTCAACACTGCACTGGCTCCCTATTAAACATAGTATAGATTTTAAAATCTTGCTAATTACTTATAAAGCCCAGAATGGTTCAGCTCCTAAGAGCTCTTATCACTTTATAAGGTTTTTATACAAGTTTTTTTCTCCATTTCTGTCACCAATGGAGTTTTGGTTCCTTTCCACTGTCGCCTTTGGCTTGCTTAGTTGGGGGACACTTAATATTTGGCAATAGTATCGGCTTGATTGCACAGATACTATTTGAATAGAACCGAACTGAGCTGGACGAAGACATCACTGAATCAATAATGAACTCAATTTAACTGAAAAACTTTATTTCAGAACTCAATATTGGTTGCATTGTTGACACACTATTTTCCTGTTTAACAATCTGTATTGTATAAATCGCTATATAGATAAAGGTGACTTGACCTGACTTTGACTATCTGATAGTACTGGATGTTTACCCTATTTAAATGGTACACTATGCCCAAAAGCATTGTAATACTATGTTACTTTAAAGTTAAAATAATGATATTACAATAATATGCTACTGCCGTCAGAGACAGTAAGCTAACTATTCATAAACTCAGCCTTGAGTTGGTTCTCTTTCATACAGTTGAGGGAAACTCAAAGTGGTGTATTTGAGTTCAGAGAGCTCGTCAGGCAGGTTTGCTGTAATTATGTGAAAAATTGTCTGAGTCCCTGGAGGCTTTGAGCCCAACACAGGCAGGAACTATGTGAACCGGCATGTACTTCCACTGTCACTGCTCATTTTACAGCCTCGCTCTCTCCTGTCTCACAAACAACTGTGCTGTATAATTAAAATCTTTAATGAAAAGCATTCATTTTTGCTGAATACATATTTATGCACCAGTTACATTGAATAGTTTTGCTGATACATAAACAGTCATGAAATAATTAAATCATAAATGCCGATAATTTTATCATATAAACTCATATTCATATGTACTCATCCTTCTTTCAAATATATACTTTTTTTCTTTTAAACATTTGGACAAAGCAGAACAAGTCTAATTTCTCACACTAGATAGATGGCAGTGTTTTCTTTGTTCTAGCTCTTGCCTTATGGATGTGATGAATGCATGATTGATTTCACATTGCATGTTTATTTGGCTGTTATCAAGGATTAATCCACTTCTTTCTACATGCATATCTTTTATGTTTTTAAGCAAAACCTGCAGCTGTGACTGAATTTCACATCTGTCATGTTTGCATGGTCGCATAATCATTTTGTAACTTGATCACAGGAGTTTCTTTTCACCCTAATGTAATCTCATTCCCTCACATGAGAAAGAAAGAGATTCTCTCTCTCTCATTGAGCTTCCAGTGGAATAAAGAGAAATGGCGAGATGAAGATCCTGTAATTTTGAAACTAGCATCTGTTGTTGGAAGTTTTTTTTTTGGGGGGGGGGGCATTTTAAACTTCAGATCACGTCTAATACCATAAAATTAGAATATACCAACAGTATTCAGTATAGCACCATTCTCTTCGTGTCTCAGCTCTCTCTCTGTTTCATGTCATGAGTAAAATCCCTCTTGGTTCGTGTCATGTTTAGATGACGTCATGGATTACGCAGTTAGCCATGTTACTCGGTTTGAATGTCTCAGTAGTTGCATGCTTCTTGCCATGCTTGTTTTATAGTGTTTGAGTTCTTTGGTCCTGTGGAGACAAGTTTGGAGATCGCCCATAAAGGAAGCCCATATTCTGCTCAATGAGGCAAAGGAGAAAAACATGGCCCTGCAGGTAGCCATTATCCCGCAGGGAAGCCTGGCACTGATCATTCAATATGGAGAAGAAGAACTGATCCTGAAGAATTCATGTTGCGGATATGAATGCATTCACATTCAACTGATATTTTGAGCAGACAATATCTTTAATCCCACCTCTGGTGTTTGTTTCTGAAAACTATGTTTTGGTCGCATCTGATTATAAAATCAAACAGTCCCAATAAATGTTCCATTAACATTCAACAATCTGTGAATTTGTAGTTTGAAGACACCAACGATTTTTATGGCAAACCTCCCAAACAAGATGTGATTATATGTGGACTAATCGTAGTTTTGGAGACTTTCTGACACCAAGACTCAACTACACTCTTAAAAATAAAGGTGCTTCACGATGCCATAAGAACCTTTTTGTCTAAATGGTTCCATAAAGAACCTTCAACATCTGAAGAACCTTTCTGTTTCACAAAAGCTTCTTTGGGGCGAAAGAAGGTTCTCCAGATTATAAAAAGCTAAGAAAGAGATGGTTCTTTAAAGAACTTTTGACTGAATGGTTCTTTGTGGAACCAAAAATGGTTCTTCTATGGCATCTCTTGAAGAACCTTTTGAAGCACCTTTATTTTTAAGCGTGTAGTGTCATTTTGTCAGTCAATGTTCAATTTAGTTTACTTACTATAAATAAAGAAGGCCTTAATGTTTATTGTGATGTATTTTAAAAATATACCTCATATTTTCTATTATATATATAGCTACTTAAAGAGAAATTGTTTATTTAAAAAAAATTTCTATGGGGAGTGTTATTTGCTTTTAGACAAACTAAACAAAACATGCTTAAACTGAAAACCATGATAATATAAAAATGCACTTAAAATGACATGGTTGTTTTGTGTTTTTCAGTGTAGGACATTTCATAATGTGTGTTTGTTCTGTCTTTCTCTGCTGCATTCACATGCATTCATTGAGGAATTTGTCTTGTAAATACCGTGTCATCAGAATATTTATCAAAATCCTAACTCAAGTATCACTTTCTTGAGTGTCTTTAGGTATCAGTTGGCTTGTCATGCTCCAGGAAATTCCCATCTTCAAGTAGTTTTGTTGAAATGCCTGGGACCAAATGTGACGAGTAATGAGCCTTCACACCTGAAACACCGCAGAGTAAACTCACATGAAAGACTTGACCAAAATTAAGCGTCTCTATTGAGGTTTCGAAATTAAAAGGAGACGAAATTCCCTCGCAAAAATCACCACTGAGCAAAGCCTGGTCTCTAAATGCATGTTTATGGATGTGTCATTTACCAGGATGAAACTTGTGTCTTTAAGATTTTTCCATGAATTTTACAGTCTCTCTGCACTTGCTTGCAGTTGTGTAAACAATTATCAGTAGGAAATGTCATAATGTGAAGGATTGCCGACAAAATCTCTTGATGGCAGCTTCTTCAAATTGCAGTGTGTAATTTCTGTGCCAATAGCGGCACCAAATGGTATTGCACCATAATGAGGACATCAAACAGGTTTCCCAGCACACCTTTCTGCCTTTGTTCAGCCTATATTAGCTGGAGAGAGCAAACTGTTAGCATTTAACTCAATGGCTGTCAAAAGTTTGTCAATCGCTGTCAAAAGTTTGGGATCCGGTACGAATTTTATTTTCTTATGCTCATCAAGGCTGTATTTAATTGATGACAAATACAGAAAATAAAACAGTAATACTGTTAAATGTTATTGCAATTTCTAATATTGGTTTCCTATTTTAATATACTTAAAAAAAAAATAAAAATAAAAATTCTGTGACGCAGCGCTAAATTTTCATCTGCCATTATTCCAGTCTTCAGTGTCATCAGTGATCCTTCAGAAATCATTCTAATATGCTGATTTATTATCAGTGTTGAAACTCTTGTGCTGCTTAATATTTTTTTGGAACCCGTGATACATTTTTCTTTGATCAATAAAAAGTTAACAAGTCATGCAACACTGAAGACTGGGGTAAGGATCTGAAAATTCAGCTTACTTCTCAGATAATAATATTTTAAAGTATATTAAAAACATAAAAACTGGTTATTGTAAAATAGCAATAATATTAACAAATTATTTTATCTGTATTTTGATCAAATAGATACAGCTTGATATAACCATCTACAGTGGGTACGAAAGTATTCAGACCCCCTTAAATTTTTCACTTTTTGTTATATTGCAGCCTTTTGCTAAAATCATTTGTTAATTTTTTTTTCTCATTAATGTACGGACAGCACCCCATATTGACATAAAAACACATAATTGTTGACATTTTTGCTGATTTATTAAAAAGAAAAACTGAAATATCACATTGTCCTAGGTATTCAGACCCTTTGCTGTGACACTCTATATTTAACTCAGGTGCTGTCCATTACTTCTGATCATCCTTGAGATGGTTCTACAACTTCATTTGAGTCCCAGCGGTGTTTTTTATTATACTGATTGGACTTGATTAGGAATCCACACACCTGTCTATATAAGACCTTTACAGCTCACAGTGCATGTCAGAGCCAATGAGAATCATGAGGTCAAAGGAACTGCTTGAAGAGCTCAGAGACAGAATTGTGTTAAGGCACAGATCTGGCCAAGGTTACATAAAAAATTTCTGCTGCACTTAAGGTTTCCTAAGAGCACAGTGGCCTCCATAATCCTTGAATGGAAGACGTTTGGGACGACCAGAACCTTCCTAGAGCTGGCGCCGGCCAAACTGAGCTATTCGGGGGAGAAGAGCCTTGGTGAGAGAGGTAAGAAGAACCCAAAGATCACTGTGGCTGAGCTCCAGAGATGGAGATGGGAGAAAGTTGTAGAAAGTTAACCATCACTGCAGCCCTCCACTAGTTGGGGCTTTATGGCAGAGTGGCCTGATGGAAGCCTCTCCTCAGTGCAAGATACATGAAAGCCCGCATTGAGTTTGCTAAAAACACCTGAAGGACTCCAATATGGTGAGAAATAAGATTCTCTGGTCTTATGAGACCAAGATAGAACTTTTTGGCCTGAATTCTAAGCGGTATGTGTGGAGAAAACCAGGACACGCTCATCACCTGTCCCATACAGTCCCAACAGTGAAGCATGGTGGCAGCATCATGCTGTGGGGGTGTTTTTTCAGCTGCAGGGACAGGACGACTGGTTTTGCAATCAATAGAGGGGAACGTGAATGCGGCCAAGTACAGGATTATCCTGGACGAAACCCTTCTCCATAGTGCTCAGAACCTCAGACTGGGCCGAAGGTTTACCTTCCAACAATACAATTACCCTAAGCACACAGCTAAAATAATGTGTGGCTTCACAACAACTCTGTGACTGCTCTTGAATGGCCCAGCCAGAGCCCTGACTTTAAACCCAATTGAGCATCTCTGGAGAGACCTAAAAATGGCTGTCCACCAACGTTACCATCCAACCTGACAGAACTGGAGAGGTTCTGCAAGGAGGAATGGCAGAGGATCACCAAATTCAGGTGTGAAAAACTTGTTGCATCTTCCCAAAAAGACTCATGGCTGTATTAGATCAAAAAGGTACTTCTACTAAATACTGAGCAAATGGTCTGAATACTTAGCACCATGTGATTGTGGCGTCTGGACCACTCAAACACACAATATATTTTTTGTTAGCTAGATTTCACAAATACGTTGTAACACCCCAGGACGCCAGAACAAGACCCTGGTTTCATGGCAACCCGATACATTTACAACCTTGTGGAATGCGAGCCGACTACTTAGCTGTATTCTCCAGAAACAAAGGGACACAAAGGCACAGGAGAAATGGACTTTTTCCTACTAATTAATTCATAGGAAAACCTGCTTTGAATGAACACCCATTTTCTTCATGCCATTGTGTATATTATTGCTGTGTTGTATTTAATCTGTTGTTTTATAGACTATTTTTATTCGTGCTTACTATAAACCACTCATTCATATAACCTTATATATAGCTTGTTTAGTATCTATGAATTCTCCTTCTTATGATCGAAACAAGTGTGTGTATTATATGCTGATACCTATGCAACAAATTGATGTTCTAAGAATCTGTACTAATTTGTGCCTCAACACTCCAGCGAATAACATATGCAAAATACCATGCTTACAGACTAAGAGTCATAAAAATCCCCAGTATTTTTCCAACCTCCCCTTGGGATTTCAGGCCTCTCCATTGACGAACCCATCGTGAGAGGCCGTGATCTTCTTCAGGCTTTAAGAGGTCCACACTCCCTGTGACCCCCCTGTCAGGTGGTTCAGTGAAGATGCTAAAAGATGAAGATGTAGAAAAGCTCCAGGATTACCAAGCTCGTGCCAGCCTCCGCCTAGTCCCGTTTCATTCATCAGTGACTCCTGACTCAACTAGCTTTCTCATCAACCACCTTCAGCAAGATCTTGGGCCTTAAGATTGCATCAGGAATTGAGACTTGCAAGTATCAAACTTAGTCGTTTTAATTGATGTATTAAGTATCAGTTACACCTTTTTACTTTTTTGTTTGAACTAAGAATCTGACGTTTCCTCAGGTGTAGATCTGCTGAATATGCAAAATGTTCCATAAATGTCATTCCTTATGTCTCTTTCTTTAGTGCAAAACTTTAACCCTTTCCTATACAAACTGTGTGTGTGTGTGGTGTGTATGTGTATGTTAGACCGTCTTAATGTGTTTATGTAGTATGTTAGACTTGTTTAAGTGTTTATGTAGTTTATAAAACCTTACTTGTATCACACTTGTCGTGTTCATTGTTTACTCATAACCGGTGTCAATAATCATGCAGATTTACGTTACAACTTATAGAATGTACATAAAAGTTTAGTTCCTTAACCGGAAATTACCGTTCTTAGAAATTGACAAACGGCTTTACCCTGAGTGTCATCTAATATCTACAAGTGGATCTAACATATGAATAGTTCTTAGACCGAGTTATGGTTTAATTATTCATAGTCCTCCATTAGTTTGATTAGCTACATGAAGTTCAATTTTTCTTTTTTAATAAGTCTGCAAAATGCAAACAATTCTGTGTTTTTCTGTCACTATTGGGTGCTGTGTGTACATTAATGAGTAAAAAAAAATAACTTAAATGATTTTATCAAATGGCTGCAATATAACAAAGAGTGAAAAATTTAAGGGGGTCCTGAATACTTTCCGTACCCACTGTATATATATATATATTTATATATATATATATACTGTATATAACAAATTGTACTACTGCACTGTAAAACCCGACAAGTTACGGTAACTCAAACCATTTGAAGAAACTGGTTGCCTTAAACCATTCAAGTTTTAAAACCCATAAATATGAGTACTATAAACTCATATACATTGAGTTAAATTAACTTAACTTCTCGACCACCGTCTCAACGGAGGTACCAAAAAGTTCGGAAGGTGAAACCGGAGCATCGAGAAGAAAGCCTCTCTCTTTCTTCCTGATATCTGCCAGGTTCACCCACAGATGTCTCTCCGTCACTACCATAGCCGCCATGGTCCTTAGTGATTAGCATTAATTAGGACAACCGGAACTGGAAACACTTCCCATAACACCCAATGTATTTGCTACATAGTTAGAAGAATGGCATCTATACTAATATTGGTCTGTTTCTTTCTTATTCTGAGGTCACCATAGCCACCAGATCCAATACGTATCCAGACCAGATGGTGGATCAGCAACTAGAGAGGACCTCTACAGCCCTGAAAGACAGCGTAGACCAGGACAACTAGATGAGCCCCATATACAGATCCCCTGTAAAGACCTTGTCTCCTAGACGGCCATTGGGACAAGACCACAGGAACCAGATGAGTCCTCTGCACAATGTGACTTTGCTGCAGCCTGGAATTTAACTGCTGGTTCGTCTGGTCAGAGGAGAACTGGCCCCTGACTGAACCTGGTTTCTCCCAAGGTTTTTTCTCCATTCTGTCACCGATGGAGTTTTGGTTCCTTGCTGTTGTCGCCTCTGGCTTGCTTAGTTGGGACACTTCATTTCCAGCGATATCGTTGACTTTATTGCACAGATACTATTTAAACTGAACTATCCTACAATGGATGAATGACATACACAACATAATCTCAAAAATGACTGAACTGAAAACTACCTTTAACTGAAAAATTAGTGTTTATTATTGTCACTTTGCATTATTGACACAATATTTTCCTAATTAATGCTGTACAGTTGCTTTGACACAATCTGTATTGTTAAAAGCGCTATATAAATAAAGGTGACTTGACTTGACCTGTTAGGTTTTACAGTGTGTGAAATATTATGACAATTAAAAAATTGTAAATAAGGTTTTATATTTAAACGTTTTAACAACTTTTTATTCAGTTTATTCCGTGAGTAAAGCTAAATTTTCAGCATTACTATTCTAGTCTTCAGTGTCACATGCTCCTTCATAAATCATTCTAATGTGCTGATTTACTGCTCTTTTCTTGTTATTATCAGCATTTAGTTAGCAAACACACACACACACACACACACAAACTCACACTGACCCCAAACTTTTTTTAAACATTGTGTTTTTAAAATGAAATAAAATGAATGAAATGCAATAGATAAATAAATAACATTTTTCATTATATGTGGTAATGCTAAGTGGCAAACAGAACAATGTTTTGAACACTTGTTGAAGTTTTGAAGACTCTCTACACATAAACTGGGATTGGAGAAAGTATTTTCAATAAATCTCAACCTGGTTGCCTGTAAATTAATCTGTTTGGAGGAAAATATCTTCAGGTATCATACATACACTGCAAATAGTTGAGAAGCAGCAGTCGCTGAGTTTCCTTCTACACTGAGACCAACATCTCAGAAGTCTCTGCTGTGGAAGATAAGAAAGGTGAGTGTCAAACGACTCTTATATTGTTGACACATGGCCGGTGACTGTGAAAGACACGCATGTGGGACTCGCGGGTTTCTTATCAGCGCTTGAGCACAATCTCATGCCTAACAGAAGCAGTGAAGATGAACTCAGATCAGCTTCTGCAGTCCAGATCCTGAACAGAAACGGTAGAAACCTGTTGTGAGTGCAGTGCACAGGGCAGATGCTGATCTGAGTGAATGGAGATCTGCTCTGAGATCAGAACACAGTGTGAGCGAATGAGCTAACAGCTACATTCCTTGAGCGTTATGATGTGAAACAGCAAAGCGCAGGGAAACAATGATCACATTCATCACATTCATCCGTCATTTTCCTCTCCTTTTATCTCACGCTTTCTCCCTCCCCTTTCATAAGATTTTACCTGCACCTCAACCAAAAGTGGGCCTTTGAAGAAGCAGCACTGACATCTGACCTCAGTTTGAGCGGCCAAACCTCCCAGCCTGCAATGCCATGTCCTCTGAACACTTACAGTGGCCTCAAAAAAATCACACTTACAAATATCTGAATGTCACTGAATTAGATAACAAAATATCTGTGATTTCTTTTCAAGAAACAAAAAATGTCATGCAAAAACATCTGGCAAAAAGATGTTAGGTCATTCAGTGTCAAATCAACCAAATTTCAGAAAGGGCCCTGGCTCAAATTTTGGATTTTGCTAATTTTTTTTTTCTGAAGAAAGATAAACATGACAAAATATAAAATGTCATGGATGAATATTTATTGAGTAATCCACTGTTTTGTAGAGGGGGGTCAAAATGGTCATTTTCATCTGAGATTCAGAGCCAAATTACAGGGGGTTAAAAATGACTTCAGAAAGATGGCAGCATTAAACAATGTTATTTTTACACAGAGATTGGTAGGTCTGTTAGTAAAATATGTTGACTTTAGTAATCTTTGTTGCATTTTGTGCCAATGGTGACCGTTCAAAAATGGCGAAAGAGCACTTTTCAAGTTTTTTATCCAAAGTTTGCAGGCCTGTAACTCAAAAATTATTAATGATGTCTTAATGCCCTTTTAGATATTGGGTCTTAACGAACTTTCCTTTTGGCGTCTTCATTTTTAAGGCCCTCTATGTTTCAGTTCCTAACATATTGGAATTTCAATATGGCTCCAGGAATAAATTGTTGAATTGTACACATTTTCAGTGGTCAAAAACTAAACATGGGTCACTTTGCATTCAGATGATACTTTTTTTTCTTTTAAAGAGGAATATCTGAAAAGTAAATAATGTTGAACTAGAGATGTATCTAATTTCCTTCTGTCAAAACAACTGCATTGAACATACCTGTCTGAGTGCCATAAGTATTATTTTTCCAAAGTTTGCGTGCCTTTAACTCAAGAAGTATTAAAGATATCGCTATATGATTTTAGATTGTAGTTCTTAATAAACTTTTCTTTTGGAATCTTCATTTTCAAGGCCCTACATCGAGATATGGGGATCTCAAGAGGCTCCATATTCAGATTGTTGAATATTACCCATTTTCAGTGGTTGAAAACCAAATGTTGTTTTTCGCAGCTGACACTTACTGTATTTAAAGCAGAATATCTAAATAATAAGTAATGCTAGAAATGTACCTTGTTATCAAAAACAATTTAGTGGGACATTTAATGTTTTGGCTTTCATCACTATTCATGTTTATCTTTCTTCAGAAAAAAATATTAGCAAAATCAAATATTTGAGCTCAGTTAAGCTGACACAGAATGACCCTGTTGGGTTTTAAATAATTATACAATATATATTGAAATGAAGACAAAAATCTTGTCAAATGTCACTGGAATAAGTTAAGGATGTGTCTACATGTGCTATAAATGACCCAGACATGAAAACTAATCTTGTAAATAATCTAAACCATGCTGATTTTTACAGCTTTACTGAAGCACAGCTCCACCTGCTGGTTTCTTAGCTTTGTGGAAGCTGTTATTCCTTAATATTGGTTTTTCAGTCCCAGGACAAAACAGGCTGCAAAGCTGAAATCTTAAAAGTTTATGTACAATCTGTTCAACATATTTATCTATATTTGGATGTAACCACCCGCTTTGGGTTAAGGCAATACAAGTAACGCAAGTTATGTAATCAAATAACTTGTTTCAAGTATAACTAGTAAAGTAACGCATTACTTTTAAATGTACAGCAAAATATATAGAGCTGCTTTTTCAAATAAGCAATGGCAGTTACTTTGTTTTTTCATTTTCGAGAAATCAGGAGTGAGGTGCGGTGGCAGAGGCACTTCTTTCAGCCTGAGGCTTATTAATTTCACTTTTGGTTTGAAAGGGCCTTTACAGTTGCTAAAAATATACCTTTTGTGTTTTTTGTTATTAAAAAATAAATAAGCAAGCCGAGCTCAGGTGACAAAAAGTAACACAAAAGTACCTGCAAATGCATTACTTTTCCATAAATAGTAACTAAGTAACACAATTAGGTTAATTAGTTCCAAAACGCAGTATTGTAATGCATTAAATAACTTTCCCCAACACTGATGGCAACCGCCTGCTTTTTTCTGAATTTTTCCGCTCGTGTTAACATAGCATGCCTATCACCTGTTATGTGTCAACACAATCTGACAGTAATAAAATAATGTTTAAAAATATAAAAAAATTTATTTAAAATCTAAATATTGAAAACATGGCCGAAAATGACTAGATTTTTCTAGTGTTGCTAAATACTATATAGTATATGATGTAAAATTACGGAAAGTATTCCAAAAATCCAATCCAAGCAATTTCTGTGATAGTATTGCTGTATCATGGTTGGGCCACATTATAAGCATACAATAAAACTCCAGCATCTGTGTGACTAATTGTTACGGGGCTGACAAGTCGTGAGACTTGATCCTGTGCCAGCTTTATTCTGAACAGACAACAGAGAACGGTCATAAACAATTCATGGTCAAAACAGTGCAAACAGTATATGGCGGCAAACACAAGAATAGTCCTAGGGCTAGAGTAGGTCGATGATCGGCAGACAGAATCACAGGGGCGAGACTAGAGGGATAAATCCAGGGAGACAGGCAAAGATCAGAACCGAGGAAACCGACAAGACAAGACAGAAACAGGAACTAGGAAAACTAACAGGCTAAGCAATACTCGGCAGTGAATGGTAGTTTGAGTGAGTGTTATATGGTGAGTGAGTGATGTGAAACAGCTGTGTGTAATCAGTGAAAACAGCTGTGTGCAATCAGTGCTGAGTGCAATCCGTGCAATGAATGATGGGATATGTAGTCTGGGGTGTTATGCAACAGTTTGTGTTGTGCGAGAGACAATGTAATGGAAAGGGTGACCTCTGATGGTAAGCAAACGGAAGTTCATGGACCGGATTCATGACAATATAAACTCAACGCAGTTAAATAAAAATGTATTTTCAACAAATTTATGTGTCTTTTCAATTTTTTCAAGGTTTTATAATATTATCATATGAAGTATGGAGTAGAGAGTGAAAGTCATGGTTGAAAGACAAAATCAAACATACAGACATGGTAAATTTGTGTTAAGAACATTCTAGTGATCATCTTATTTTTTCGTAATTTTACTAAATACATTTTACAATCTAATTACAGTTACGTTGTCCTACGTCTCAAGAGAGAAGGATAAAAACACTCCAGTTCCACAGGCATATAATTCAAGCCTCGTCAAGAGGATCTTTGCTCTGTAGTTGACTTCATGAAACGGGAGACACTTTATGCAGTTGCTTTAGGGAAAACACAGATATTTCTGTGTATCCTGCAGAAGCTGAGATCTTTCTGGAAGGAGTACAGGATATTGTCACCTAACCCTGTAGGGGGAACGATGAAGGAAATAATAGTTAGAATGTGGTTTCTGTGGTATGCAGCCATGAAAGACCGGCCTGTTGTGTCTTGCAAAAGTCAGTTTCTGAAATATGACAGTTTGACTAATATATGTAACTCTGCCTGCATGTGCAGGAATACATCTAGAGAATAAAGAGAGAACATCGCCACAATCAGGAGTCGAACTCTGTGATAGTAATCTATAGGGGGGAAATTAATTGAAAAATGAATTTTTAACCCTTCCTACTGAATGACGACAACAAACGCAAAGGTGCTAAAATACACACATATACACCCACACACACACACACACACACACACATGCCACACACACACACACACACACACCTACACGCCGCCACCCTCTCTCTCACACACACACACACACACACAAGCACACTCACACACACACACACACATGCACACTCAATATTTGTTTGCAGACGTATTGTAGGAAGGTACGCAACCTATTTAGGGGTCCAGGTCATTTGCTCCTTACGGGTTTCATCAGTGGCTTTGCCCGGAACTTACAACCGATTTAAATTTTGACAGCATTCAGCATTACACGTAAAAAAAGTCCTGAGCACAGTGAATTTCTATAGTCCTGCTTTGGGCTGCACTAATGAGTCTTTCAAACCAGATGAGTCGCATTGAGTTTCATAGATTCTACATGTCAATTGTTTGTTTACCAACATTCTTCAAAATATCTGCTTGTGTGTTCAACAGAAGAAATTAACTCATACAGGTTTGGAATAATTTGAGGATGAGTAAATTTACATTTTTGGGTGAAGTGTCCCTCTATCGCTCTCTGGTGTGGTGTTTAAACAAGGCAGGTTTTAAAGTATCACTCTTTTCAGCACAGGTCAGTTCTCCTCACAGTTTTCAAAAAAAAAGTTGTTAAAAAGGTAGACTTGAAAGCTGGAGTGAAGGGGGCCAAAAGAGATCAAACCATCTGTCTGATCCAGTTATCAGCTTTAAGCCATAATCACAAATTGGTTTCTTACAAATTCACACTGCAGTTTACAATGCATATGAAAAAGAAATGCTCATAATACATTACACAATAGACACAGCTCATCTTGGACCTATAATTGAATACCTGGCCAATTTTAAACCTTTTAACTGTCTCTAAAAATACTTAATAAAATCATCTAGTAGGCTGAGATAACAAGTTTATACAATTTATTTAATAACAATCTTGTTAGCTAAACATAGTTTCAATTTTTGATAATTTTTTGTTGTTTCATTAATTGTTCATTCCTTCTGTTTGATTGATTGATATTAAATTCGAATTTTTTTAAGCCACTTTTTAAAGTTGCTAATACAATTTATTAGGCCTATATTACACAATTGTTAGCCCTGTAACACAAAAACCAGTCTTAAGTGACATTTTTTTAAAATTGAGATTTATACATCATCTGAAACTGAATAAATAATCTTTCGGGCATTTGATATTTGTAAAAATTTTAAATTTTGTATATTTTGTTAGGATATAACAATATTTTGGCTGAATACAACTATTTAAAATCTGGAATCTGAGGGTGGCAAAAAAATCTAAATATTGAGAAAATCAAAAATGAAGTTTTGATATATTTATGGTAGGAATTTACAAAATATCTTTATGGAACATTATCTTTACTTAATATCTTAATGATTTTGGGCATAAAAGAAAAATTGATAATTTGAACCATACAATGTATTGTTTGCTATTGCTACAAATATACCCATGCAACTTAACACTGGTTTTGTGGCTCCAGGGTCACAATTTATTACAAGTTCCCGAAGTTAATAACAACATACATTCAGTAAACTATAACTTTCCAATAATGATTGGACAGTTATGTTGAAAATGTTAAAAAAGCTTTTTGGTAATCAAGACTTTAACAAAGGTTTGTGTCTGTGCAAAAATGTAATTAAAAAATAAATGTGGAGGACAGATTTTGACAACAGTCTCAAATTATGTGGAAATCCTAACTTGGTAAAAAATAGCTCATATTATTTATCATTTACTTTAATGTGTGAATTGCGTATGTGTTTCTGTCTCAGTTGTTTATTCATTGCATCAGGTTTCCTTAACAAGAAGATTAAATATAGCAGTAACATGAGACATAAATGGTAATAAATCACACCTGAGCTGTACATCAGAGAACACGTACCAGGAAGTGACCGTCTTATAATGTCACACTAACGAGTGTTTTCTCAAATCCTGGACAAGAGCATGCGGAAATGAAGAGGTAAAACTTAAAAAAAGCATTCATAAGAAAATGTATTTCTCCAAGGACTCAGAACAGAGCTTCCTCTGCAGAGCTTTGATCTCTCTCTTTTATATTTTTGAAGCCAGCATTCAGAAAGGGAAAGTACAGTTGGGCGTCTGAACTCGTTAAAAACAGCTGAAATGGATTCACTCTCTGTGGAGGAACTGTCCTGTCCCGTGTGCTATGAAATCTTCAAGGCTCCTGTGCTTCTGTCCTGTAGTCACAGTGTCTGTAAAGTGTGTCTTCAACAGCTCTGGAAAACCAAAAACACTCAGGAGTGTCCCGTTTGCAGGAGAAGATCCTCAAAACAGGAACCACCGTATAACCTCACTTTGAAAAACTTGTGCGAGTCGTTCCTGAGGGACAGAAGAGAGAGCTCGCCTGAGGACGTCTGCAGTTCTCACAGAGAGAAACTCAAACTCTTCTGTCTGAAGGATAAAGAGCCTGTGTGCGTAGTGTGCAGAGATTCACGGAAACACGCTAATCACACATTTCAGCCTATCGATGAAGTTGTTCCATCTTACAAGGTAGGACTACATTTTCTTCTTTTCAAATATGAAGGGAGCAATAAATAATATTCACTAATGGTTTCACCATTGCTCTCACTGAGTAACACTATTGCCTCTACACTCAAAATAAAGGTGCTTAAAAGGTTCTTCACAGCGATGCCATAGAAGAACCATTTTTGGTTCCACAAAGAACCATTCAGTCAAGGTTCTTTAAAGAACCATCTCTTTACCTTTTTGTAATCTGAAGAACCTTCTTTCTTTCTTTCTTTTAAGAGTATATCACATGTTCAAATATCCTCACAGTTCACTAATTTTCACATATTTGTGAAGAATTCAACCATCTTTTAAATTCTAGGAGGAGCTTAAAACAGCACTGAAGTCCTTACAAGAAAAACTTAAATACAGGGAAGAGATTAGAGGAGAGTACAATAAAACTGTTCAACACATAAAGGTAAAGATTCTGAACTTTTTTGCTTTTTTTAAGATTGGCATTAATACAAAAGTGTACTTAAGTGTTTTAAGAAACATAGTCCTAAAAGTTGTCAGACTCTGTTCCGTGTTTTGTTTCCTATGTTTCCTTTTGCCCTTATTTGGTCCTTCCCATTCCTGTCATTAAGTCCATTTGTTCCCAGGTGTGTTCCATTAGTTCCCCTTTTTCCCCCGGTACTTAAGTTGTTGTGTTTCCCTTGTACTCGCATTGTCAGGTATTGAATGTCTGTGAATGTGTCAACCTCTCCTGCTACGTGTGTATTTCCTGGTAACCTAAAGAATTAAACTCCTTTTTTGTTTTGTACTCCTGGTCTCCTCGTTCCGCGCTCCTGCACTGTAGTGAATCATGACAAAAATATCTTTCTTTAAGTAAACTTAAGAGGCCTTTAATTTCATTAATATAAAATGTGCATTGTGTTTTTTTTTATCTATCTTAAAGGAACACTCCACTATTTTTGAAAATAGGCTAATTTTCCAACTCCCCTAGAGTTAAACAATTGAAAGGTTGACCGTTTTCAATCGATCTCCGGGTCTGGCGGTAGCACTTTTAGTTTAGCTTAGCATTGATCATTGAATCTGTTTAGACCGGTAGCATCTCGCTCAAAAATGACCAAAGGATTTCTATATTTTTCCTGTTTAAAACTGGACTCTTCTGTATTTACATCGTATACTAAAACCAATAAAACAAAAAAAAATAAATTACCGATGGAAAATGAAAGTTGTGATTTTCTAGGCCGATATGGCTAGGAAGGAACTATACTCTCATTCCGGTGTAATAATCAAGGAACTTTGCTACCGTACCATGGGTGCAGCAGGCGCAATGATTTTACGCAGCGCCTGAAAATAGGCTTACTTCCGTCAACATAACCAACGTGACCACCTGCTTGCACAGGTAGCGTGCTGGGGACTATTTTCAGGCGCTGCTTAATATCATTGCGCCTGCTGCACCCATGGTACAGCACAAAGTTCCTTGATTATTACTCCGGAATGAGAGTATAGTTCCTAGCCATATCTGCCTAGAAAATCGCAACTTTTCATTTTCCGTCGGTCTTAGTACACGATGTACCTACAGAAGAGTCAAGTTTTAAATAGGAAAAATATATAGAAACTCTTTGGTCATTTTTGAGCGTGATGCTAACGGTCTAATCAGATTCAGTTATCTATGCTAAGCTACAGCTAAAAGTACTACCGCCACACCGAAGATCGGCTGAATGGATTTAAAAAACGGTAAAACTCAACTGTTTAACTCTAGGGGAGTTGGAAAATGAGCCTATTTTCTGAAATAGTGGAGTGTTCCTTTAAGTGCACATTCAATACAGTGAAGCACACTTCTTTTCGCACACTTCACTCCCTAGGTGAAAAATATATATATATAGATAGATATATATATATATTATATATTATATAATTATATATATATATATATTTAATGCTGACTATGGCATATCTGGAAATGCTGACATCTGTTGTTGTTATGCGAGCTGATTGAACCGAATGTGATGGTGTTTCAGACTCAAGCTGAGCACACAGAGCGTCAGGTTCAACACGAGTTTGAGAAGCTTCATCAGTTTCTCAGTGATGAAGAACAAGCTACGATCTCTGCACTGAGAAAGGAAGTGGAGAAGAAGAATCAGATGATGAAGGAGAAGCTGGAGGAGATGAACAGACACATCCCAGCTCTTTCACACACCATCAAAGACATCGAGGAAAGAATGAAAGCCAATGACGTCTCGTTTCTGAAGGTTATAATGTATGAGAGACTCATTCATTCATACACTTATTGAGATAATAATGTGCTTTCCACACAGTTTTTTCCCAGAACTTTAATGTCACAAAGGAAAGGTAAGCAAGCTGCCCCTGTCTCTCCTCTCCACACTGTACGGCAAACAAAAAGCACCCTGTTAGTTCTGAAGAACCCTTTGGAGAACCTCTAGGGACCTTCTCAGGGTGTCTCAAATATCCTATTGTTCTCAAAGCACCTATATTTCAAGGCCTCAAACTTATTAGGGGGTTACTTCCCTGTTGAAAAAAAAACAGCATATGCTGGTTAGGTTTGTTTTGAAGCATGGCAGCTGGTTTGAGCTGGTTTAAGATGGTCCTGAGCTGGTTATAAGCAGGTCCTGAGCTAGTTATAAGCTGGTTTAAGCCGGTCCTGAGCTGGTTTTAAGATGGTCCTTAACATGGTCTGAGGCTTAGTCCTTAGCTGATTAAGAGGTCTCACCTGGTTTACGCCTGTCCTTAGCCATTCCAGGCTGGTTTAAGGTGGTCCTTAGCCGTCTGAGCTGGTCCTCAGCGGGTCCTAAACTGTTTTAAGCTGGTTTTATCTGGTCCTGAGTAGGTTTAAGCTGGCCCTAAGCTGCTTTGAGCTGGTCCTCAGCTGGTCCTGGGCTAGTTTAAGCTGGTCCTGAGCAGGAGCTAGTTGCTTTGGATCATCTTAGGACCAGCACATGACTAGCTTAAACCAGTTCAAACCAGCTGCCATGTTTCAAAGCATACCTAACCAGCATATGTTGGTTTTTTCAACAGGGTTGAGGAACCATTGACAGTCTGGAGAGCTTTTGCAGGAACTTATGGCTTCCATTCAGAGAATTGTCCTTTTTAAAAGGAAGCTAGAAGTTCTCCAGAGGGGTTTTTGGTTATGGCACTCTGAGCCCATTTTGAGCCCAAACTCACTGCTGTACTGACAACCCGCATGTTATTCCAGAGCCCGTGGCACTCAGCCCGATCCAGAGAGGTGCTGTGGAGCTTTGATTGATGTACCGAATTACTTGGGCAATCTGGCATTCAGAGTCTGGAAGAAGATCAAGACACTGTCCAAAACAGTGAGTCACTAAACTACTATGTACTTGCATTTAAATTAATCATTTGATACAATGCACCTATCGTGTATACATAAATTTTTACATGTACTTATATTTTTAAAATTACCTGCATGTGATTACATCTGTAACTAATTTATATTAATAAACCTGTCCCTAACCTCCCCCGTATCCCACCTCAACAGCAGCAGAAGTGTTTTGGGTTACACTTTATTTTAAGGTGTCCTTGTTACAGTGTAAATATACATTTAAGTACTGCGTAATATTAATTAACTACATGTACTTACTATAAGGTTAGGGTTAGGATTAGGTTTAGGCTTAGAGTTACTTGCAAGTAATTATGCATAACTAGTTGTAATTATAATAGTTCTTACATGTAACAAGGACACCTCAAAATAAAGTGTTACCGTGTTTTGCAAAACAATTTGAACACAATAATTTGAACACAATAAGTGCATTGTACTTATTTTTTCATGTAACATAGTATTTAAAACCACTTAATATAAAGTGGAACCAAAATTTGTGCTGTGAATAGTGGAGATTCCCACAAAACATAGAAACAAAAGCAGATTATTTGAGGGTGTTGTAGTAAGTGAGGATCATATTAGTTCTGATAACATCTCAACAGTATAGTTCATTTAATTAGCATTATTATTAAGTATTTTTTTATGGCTCTACTCTTGAAAGAGTCTTCTGTTAATATCTGAATAAGAGCAGCTGCTGACTGTTTGCTCTCATCAGCTCCAGTGGTCCTGGACCCAAACACTGCAAGTCCACAACTCGTCCTGTCTGATGATCTGACCAGTCTGACATACAACAAGACCAGGCTACCGCTTCCTGATAATCCAGAGAGATTCGACTTCTTTCGCTGTGTTGTGGGTTCGGAGGGCTTTAAATCAGGAACACACTGCTGGGACGTGGAGGTGGGGAACAATTCAGCTTGGACTGTGGGAATAATCGCAGCCTCGTACCAAAGGAAAGGAGATGCTTTCTTCAGAGAAGGTGTCTGGTACGTGCAGTACACGGGGAAAGAGTACTTGTCGCAGTCTCCTGAACAACCCGCCGCTCGCTTTCCCGTTAAAGACAAGCTCCGGTGCATGAGAGTTCATCTGGACTGGGACAGTGGAAACATGTCGTTCTCTGACCCTGTAACTAACACACCACTGCGTACATTCAAGACCACCTTTAGAGAGACACTCTTTCCATTCTTTCAGAGTATTTGTGAAATGTCCCCGCTGAGGATCGTACCAGTTAGAGTGAAAATCAGCTCTATTTGAAGCTGCTTGTAGATGAAGGTTTTCAAGTGAACTTTAAGGAGTGAGTTGTATTGCCTTTGTATTTTAGATAGGTTAGATATACATTACGCAACACAGGCAATTTCCACGACCAGCACTCTCTTTAAAAGAATGTCAGTCACGGAACAGCCATCATTTCAGGACAGGGAGATAAACAGCTGCTCAAGCACTATTACTGACAACAGATCACATGTCCAAACATCTGAAAACAAATCGGTAACTATTCAGGAGGCAGGGAGAAAAAAACAAGAAATGATCTCTGTGTCCATTATAACATTATAACTGAGTTCATGTCACTCACAACCTCTACAGGCTTCAAACTCTCAGTCTTTTGCCCTTTTGGACAGCATTTTTTTTCTAGGTGATGTCTAAATTACAATTATTAACTATTGAAACTTCTGAAATTTCTTAACTAGAATATGATGAAATCAATTTAGCAACTTGGATGGATCAAATTGCAGTCCCACTTTGTCTTTAGTCACAAAAACTTCCTCCAAAATGTTTTTACAGAGGTAGTCAGGGATAAATGTGCCGCCTGGACCACAAACCAGTCTTAAGTCGCTGGTTATATTTGTAGCAAATCGCCAAAAATACTTGTATGGGTCAAACTTATATGATTTTCTTTTAATGCCAAAATCATTCGATATTGTAATGATCCTGTTTCATGAAGATATTTTATTAGTAAATTTCCTACGGTAATATATTAAACTTATTTTTGATATAATTAGTAATATTGCATTGCTACGCCCTTCATTTGACCACTTTACAGACGATTTCTCAATATTTAGAGTTTTTTCACCTTCAGATCCAGATTTTCAAATAGTTGTATCTCAGGCCAAATATTGTCCTATCCTAACAACCATACACCAATGGAGAGCTTATTTATTTAGTCAGCTTTCAGGTGATTTATAAATCTCAATTTCGAGATTGAGAAAATTGACCCTTATGACTCGTTTTGTGGTCAAGGGTCTATAGGGTTGTATATGGCGTTTCACATAGTGCTTGACCCTGAGTTATCATCAGTCTAAACCCCACTTTTAACC